>WNWK01003470.1:0-166367 GCA_009830355.1 Cherax destructor | reverse complement strand
CAAACAGATTCAGTGGCCGACGCTTCTAATTTTATATCTTGTCTAACACAACAATTTAAATAGTCTCTGACATACATCGCTACTCCACCACCCTTCCTGTTGACCCTATCAGTGTGGAATAATTTATAGCCTTGTATGTGACATTCAGAAGGCAACTCTCTATCTTTCAGATTGAGCCAGGTCTCTGTTATAGCAATAATATCTATGTTTCCTGCACTTGCAATTAATCTTAACTCATCTATCTTATTTCTTACACTCCTGCTATTAGTATAGTAAACCTTAAGGGAGCTAGTCTCTTGTTTCCCTCTGCTGTCTCCCTTTGTTTGCTGACCTGATCCATTGTATTTATTTGTAACTTTATGATGAATTTCTTTTATACACTTACTGTTTTCAGCCCTAGTGTTCCTAACTGACTGTTTCCCACACACACCCATACCTCATAATAAATCGCCGGGTCCTGATGAGCTTTTTGCAAGGGTTCTTAAGGAATGCAAAATGGAACTCTGTGAACCAATATCTAACATTTTTAATTTATCTCTTCAAACAGGTGTAGTGTCTGATATGTGGAAGATGGCTAATGTAATTCCTATTTTTAAAGCAGGGGACAAGTCACTACCGTCAAACTACCGCCCAATAAGCCTGACCTCAATTGTAGGCAAATTACTAGAGTCAATTATAGCTGATATTATTAGAAGCCATCTAGATAACCATAATTTGATTAATGATACCCAGCATGGATTCACGAGGGGCCGTTCCTGCCTATCTAATTTATTAACCTTCTTCAGTAAAGCTTTTGAGGCTGTTGATCACGATAAAGAATTCGATATTGTTTATTTAGACTTTAGTAAGGCTTTTGATAGAGTACCGCACCAGAGACTGTTAAAGAAAGTGGCAGCTCATGGCATTGGGGGAAAAGTGCTGTCATGGATCGAGTCATGGCTCACCAATAGGAAGCAGAGAGTGTGCATAAATGGGGTTAAATCCGAATGGGGACTTGTAACAAGTGGTGTTCCACAGGGATCAGTCTTAGGCCCATTGTTATTTATAATATATATCAATGACCTTGATGAGGGAATTACTAGTGATATGAGCAAATTCGCCGACGACACGAAGATAGGTAGGATAATTGATTCAAACATAGATGTCATAGAACTTCAGGAAGATTTAGACAAACTTAATTCGTGGTCAGAAAAGTGGCAGATGCAGTTCAATGTAGATAAATGCAAGGTTCTGAAGCTCGGGAGTGTCCATAACCCAAGCACTTATAAGTTAAATAACGTAGAACTTAGCCATACAGATTGCGAGAAGGACTTGGGGGTGATGGTAAGCAGCAACCTTAAACCAAGACAGCAATGCCTAAGCGTACGTAATAAGGCAAATAGATTACTGGGATTTATATCAAGAAGTGTTAGCAACAGAAGTCCAGAGGTTATATTACAGCTTTATACATCATTAGTAAGGCCTCACCTAGATTACGCAGCTCAGTTCTGGTCTCCATATTACAGAATGGACATAAATTCGTTAGAAAACATTCAGCGTAGAATGACTAAATTAATACATAGCATTAGAAATCTTCCTTACGAAGAAAGATTGAAGACCCTAAAATTACATTCACTTGTAAGACGTAGAATGAGGGAGACATGATCGAGGTATACAAGTGGAAAATGGGTATTAACAAAGGGGATATAAATAAGGTCTTGAGGATATCTCTCAGAGGAACCGCAATAATGGATTCAAGTTGATAAGTTTAGATTTAGAAAGGATATAGGAAAGTATTGGTTTGGAAATAGGGTAGTTGATGAGTGGAACAGTCTGCCTAGTAGGGTTATTGAAGCTAGGACCTTGGGTAGTTTCAAATTTAGGTTGGATAAATTCATGAGTGAGAGGGGTTGGATTTGAGTGGGACTCGCACTTGAGTTAATAGAATCTTCAAACCTTATTTCTTGGGTAGAATTGAAAATTAGGTTGGGCAATTATTCTGTTAGTGGGATGGATTGTGAAGGACCTGCCTAGTATGGGCCAACAGGCCTGCTGCAGTGTTCCTCCTTTCTTATGTTCTTATGTTCTTATGTTCTTATACCTCTATCTCTATAGTGGGATGGATTGTGAAGGACCTGCCTAGTATGGGCCAACAGGCCTGCTGCAGTGTTCCTCCTTTCTTATGTTCTTATGTTCTTATCTTCTTGAGTCCTCTTACTCTTCAAAGATTCATTGACCCATCTTCAAGCAGCCTTCATAGAAGTCAGGCTTGTCTACTGCTTGCCTGGTCAACTAGGTTGTTGCTGCTGGAGGTCCGCTACCCCACATACTCATCACAGCCTGGTTGATCTGGCACTTGGTGAAGATACGTGTCCAGTTTTCCTTTCAAGACTTCTACACTTGTTCCAGCGGTGTTTCTGATATCTTCTGGTAAGATGTTGAATAATCTAGGGCCACGAATGTTGATACAGTGTTCCCTTATTGTGCCCACCGCAAATCTGCTTTTCACTGGGTTTATCTTGCACGTTTATGTTTTCTGGTCAACCAGGTTGTGCGTCCTCAGCTCACACACTGAGAGTCCTGGTTCGATCCCCATCACAGTTGAAGTTTTGGGCATGTTTCCTAACACCTGCTGCTCCTGTTCACCTAGCAGTAAGTAGGTACCTGGCTGTTAGTCGACTGGTGTGGGTCGCATCCTAGGGGAGAAGATAAACCTAATTTGCCCTAAATGTCCGCAAAACCAGGGGCTTTCTAAATAGTATGTCAATTATGTCAGTTAGGTCTCATATGCAGGGTAAACAAGTGCCTGAGGAGTGACTAACCTAACTGTTTCCTACGTAGTAGCGACACATGACGCAGGAACTCCACAAGACCAGGCATAAGGGGAATTACCAATAGACCCCTGGCTGACCTTCAAGAGGGAGTTGGACAGATACTTTAAAGTCGGTGCTGGATCATCCGGGCTGTGGTTCCTCTGTTGGACTACGTGCGGCTACCAGTAACAGCCTGGTTGATCAGGCCCTGATCCACCGGGAGGCCTGGTCGTGGACCGGGTCGCGGGGACGTTGATCCCCGGAATACCCTCCAGGTAGGTAGACATATGTACGTCACAGGTAACACATCACAGCTAACACTAACAAGAACACACCACGTCTCACCTAACTCTAACAATAACACACCACGTCACAGCTAACACTAACAATAACACACCACGTCACAGCTAACACTAACAATAACACACCACGTCACAGCTAACACTAATAATAACACACCACGTCACAGCTAACACTAGCCAGCACATACCACTGCAGATCTTAAACTACTGTCGACCCTGGTGTGGTGTGGAGAAGGTAGCACTTGACCTCACCTCCCCAACTCCACTGGTTTCGTGTATATCCTCCTCCAACCCCGTACCTACTAATCCCCACTCTCCCGCAACCGGGACCCTACTCAAGTTCCCAAAACTTTTAGCTCCATTTATTGTAACTGATTTTCACACAGATGAGTTACTTAGCTGTTTAACTTTTAAGGTTTAAATAATAAGATATCACAAAAAAAGTTCAAGGACCTCAGTGGAACCCAGTGGAACGAAGTCAATTTGACTTTTTTTTGGATCATCCTAGGCAATTTACACTATGATAATTATACTCTCGTGTACCTGTGCCTGTTAAAAGCTCTGTTCCACAAGGCACAGTACTCGCCCCCATCCTGTTCCTCATCCTCATATCAGACATAGACAGAAATGTAATCCACAGCACAGTGTCATCCTTTGCAGACGATACTAGGATCTGCATGAGACTGTCATCCATTGAGGACATGGTTAACCTCTAACGGAGGTTAACCATGGGCAACGGAGAACAATATGATGTTCAATGAAGACAAATTCCAACTACTCCGTTATGGAAAACTGGAGGAAATAATAGCTAGAACTGAGTATACTACAAACTCTAATCACACAATAGAGCAGAAAAAGTAATGTGAAGGACCTGGAGGATCTCACCTTCATAAGAACATAAGAAAGAAGGAACACTGCAGTAGGTCTACTGGCCCATGCGAGGCAAGTCCAAGTCTCCCACCGGCTTAAGCCAATGCCCCGACCCAGCCAGATCAGGTTACATTCACTTAAGGAAGGAGCACGGCATCTGACCTAGTAGCACAAGCTAGTCAGGACCAACTCACACCCACCCGCACCCACTCATATATTTATCTAGCCTATTTTTAAAACTACACAACGTTTTACCCTCTATAACTGTAATCGGGAGTTTGTTCCACTCATCGACAACTCTATTACCAAACCAATGCTTTCCTATATCCTTCCTGAATCTGAATTTATCCAACTTAAAGCCATTGCTGCGTGTCCTGTCAATACTAGATATTTTTAGCACGCTATTTACATCCCCTTTATTTATTCCTGTTTTCCATTTATACACCTCAATCATATCCCCCCTAATTCTACGCCTTTCTAGAGAGTGCAGATTCAGGGCCTCAGTCTATCTTCATAGGGAAGATTTCTGATACATGGGATCAACTTAGTCATCCTCCTTTGTACGCTTTCCAGAGCATTTATATCCATTCTGTAATACGGTGACCAAAACTGTGCAGCATAATCTTCAAGGATCTTAACAGTGTCACTATCACATCTTCAATGAAAATGATAGGATGGATAATGAGAACATTCAATACAAGAGATGCTAAGCCAATAATGATCCTTTTCAAATCACTTGTTCTCTCTAGCCTGGAATACTGCTGTACATTAACATCTCCATTCAAGGCAGGTGAAATTGCAGATCTAGATAATGTACAGAGAACCTTTACTGCACGTATAAGTTCCATCAAACACCTTAACTACTGGGAACGCTTGGAAGTACTTGACTTGTACACATTGGAGCGCAGGCGAGAGAGATATATCATAATCCTAGAAGGAATGGTCCCGAATCTGCACACACAAATCACTTCCTACGAAAGTAAAAGACTGGGCAGGCGATGCAAAATACCCCCAATGAAAAGTAGGGGCGCCATTGGCACACTAAGAGAAAACACCATAAGTGTCCGGGGCCCAAGACTGTTCAACAGCCTCCCACCATGCATAAGGGGAATTACCAATAGGCCTCTGGCTGCTTTCAAGACGGAGATGGACAGATACTTAAAGTCGGTGCCGGATCAGCCGGGCTGTGGTTCGTACGTTGGACTACGTGCGGCCAGCAGTAACAGCCTGGTTGATAAGGCCCTGATCCACTGGGAGACCTGGTTGTGGACCGGGCCGCAGGGCGTTGATCCCTGGAACGCCCTCCAGGTAGACTCCTCCAGGTAGGTGTGTAAATGGTGAGGTTTCAGGTGTCGCCTGACTGTTACATTATTAAAAACATTGAAACCTTACGGTTAATCCAACCTCTGTCTTCTATTTCGCCTTGGTGGTCCACATAAGCGACAGCCACAAGCATCTCCCCAACAACTAGCGTTCACATAGCAGATGCTACGAAATGGGGGAGCTTAAGAGAGCTTAGTGAGACCGTAAGTGATCATTACCCTCTGACTGGTGCCAGCTCTACTGCTGCTGCTGCCAGAGATACTTGCCTGGCTCCATCAAGCATTTTTCTAGACCTAAATACATACTCAGCGTAACTTGGGGCTGCCCATATGCACTATTGTCTTCTAATTTTGTAAAAAAAAAAAAAAAAAAAAAAAAAAACTATAATCATGACGTACGAACCACAGCCCAGCTGATCAGGTACTGACTTCAGATGCCCGTCCAGCGCCTTATTATTATTATTATTATTATTATTATTATTATTAGTATTATTATTATTTTAAGTGGTGGAGACGGTAAGGTTAGGTTAGGTTAGGCTAGGTGAGGTTCATTAGGAAACAGGACAAGTGTTTCCTAACGTAGGTCTTGGTCAGATGATGACCCACAGCTGGAGCTTCGGCTGGCTTACCGGTCCACCCCTTTAAAAATTATGGCCAAAGTTATGGTCATTTGGGGGAGAATATTTGGGTTTGTTTAGTATACAAAACTCCACGGACTTCACACACCATTGATTAGAACCCCAACAGAAAACATGGTGAGGGGTAACCTTAATAAATAATAATAATAATAATAATAATAATAATAATAATAATAATAATATATTAATAATAATAATAATAATAATAATAATATCTTTATTTATTTCAAGTACATGAACAAGGTATACAGACCATAGCTGACATCACTGACATACTACTATATATAGAAAGCCGCTTGTTATATATATATTTTTTTTTTTTTTTTTTTTTTTTTTTTAGATTTTGCCACGGAAGTGGCTAGTTTATTGTGCACCCCATATCCATCCTGTGGACGGTAGCGCAAGAGCATATGGATACACAAAAGGCCTAGGCACTAGGCCCCAAAGGGGTTAACATTTGTACATTTGGGTTTATATCTACATTTCAATTATCTGTTACAAACAAATTTAGGAAATATGCTTAGTACAATTGGTATCTTATTTAATGAATAAGATATCTTGACATGTCACATAGGTTATTATACTGTATCTATATATTCCTCAATAAGTGGCAATTAAGCACATAGTGTTCAAGACAGTGACCATATGCCTGATCACATAATTTGCATTTAGTTTGATCATCATCTGTGTCTCCCAATCTGCCAGAAGTACTTGTGTGGTAAAGAGAGCTTACAGAGGAAATCCTCTCTTTCTGACTACGTTTCGCCCAGTGCTGACTTGATGAAGCTCAACATAGCATAATAAGATATTACAAGGACTCCAGTGAAAACAAGTCACTTTGATTTTTTTTTTGGGGGGGGGAGTTATCCTATCCTCACAGTACCTGTAGCCCAGGGACCTGACAGTGCCTGTAGCCCAGGGACCTGACAGTGCCTGTAGCCCAGGGACCTGACAGTGCCTGTAGCAAAGGGACCTCACAGTACATGTAGCCCAGGGACCTGAGAGCACCTGTAGCCCAGGGACCTCACAGTGCCTGGAGCCCAGGGACCTGACAGTGCCTGTAACCCAGGGACCTGACAGTGCCTGTAACCCAGGGACCTCACAGTACATGTATCCCAGGGACCTGACAGTGCCTGTAGCCCAGGGACCTGACAGTGCCTGTAGCCCGGGGACCTGACAGTGCCTGTAGCCCATGGACCTCACAGTACATGTAGCCCAGGGACCTGAGAGGACCTGTAGCCCAGGAACCTCACAGTGCCTGGAGCCCAGGGACCTCACAGTACCTGTAGCCCAGGGGCCACACAGTACCTGTATCCCAGGGGCCTCACAGTACCTGTAGCCCAGGGGTCTCACAGTACCTGTAGCCCAGGGGCCTCACAGTACCTGTAGCCTAGGGACCTCACAGTACCTGTAGCCCAAGGACCTGACAGTGCCTGTAGCCCAGAGACCTCACAGTAACTGTAGCCCAGAGACCTCACAGTACATGTAGCCCTGGGATCTGACAGTGCCTGTAGCCCAGGGACCTCACTACCTGTAGCCCAGGGACCTCACAGTACCTGTAGCCCAGGGACCTCACAGTGCCTGTAGCCCAGGGACCTCACAGTGCCTGTAGCCCAGGGACCTCACAGTGCCTGTAGCCCAGGGACCTCACAGTGCCTGTAGCCCAGGGACCTCACAGTGCCTGTAGTCCAGGGGCCTCACAGTACCTGTAGCCCAGGGACCTGACAGTGCCTGTAGCCCAGGGACCTCACAGTACATGTAGCCCAGGGACCTGAGAGGACCTGTAGCCCAGGGACCTCACAGTGCCTGGAGCCCAGGGACCTCACAGTACCTGTAGCCCAGGGGCCACACAGTACCTGTAGCCCAGGTACTTCACAGTACCTGTAGCACAGAAACCTCACAGTACATGTAGTCCAGGGACCTGACAGTGCCTGTAGCTCAGGGGTCTAACAGTACCTGTAGCTCGGGTACATCACAGTACCTGTAGCCCAGGGACCTCACAGTGCCTGTAGCCCAGGGACCTCACAGTGCCTGTAGCCCAGGGATCTCACAGTGCCTGTAGCTCAGGGACCTCACAGTGCCTGTAGTCCAGGGGCCTCACAGTACCTGTAGCCCAGGGACCTGACAGTGCCTGTAACCCAGGAGCCTCACAGTACCTGTAGCCCAGGTACTTCACAGTACCTGTAGCTCAGGAGCCTCACAGTACCTGTAGCCCAGATACCTCACAGTACCTGTAGCACAGAAACCTCACAGTACATGTAGTCCAGGGACCTGACAGTGCCTGTAGCTCAGGGGTCTAACAGTACCTGTAGCCCGGGTACCTCACAGTACCTGTAGCCCAGGGATCTCACAGTACCTGTAGCCCAGGTGCCTCACAGTACCTGTAGCCCAGGGACCTACAAAATCTTTATCCGGCTCTAAGTAAAGTTAACTCCGACACTAGCGGATAGACAATATTTTAAGCAGTAGTGCCGGCACGGTCTTCTTGTCTATATATTTACACACTTTCTCAATGTCAACAATATATTCTCCATTTTTTTTTGGGGGGAATTTAAATGAATGCGGTATTTTGGGCGTCAGAAATTGAACTTCTCGGGAAATGAAAATATCATTGTTCATAGTTATATTTTTATTAATAAATAATTTAAATATAAAATTGATTAGACAATTTCTATATATAAATAAATAAGAGAAATCCCCCCCGGTTGGGTCAGCAGCGTGTTTAGGTTGCTTACCACCTTGATGCTGGTGAAGAGCTCTTGATCCAAGGAATTAAAGCTATCCTTTCATTCTGTGTGTGTGTGTGTTTTAACAAACTCACTGAACCTACATAAGTTCATATAGATCAAAAGCATTTATTCCTACATTAACATAATTGCTTAACAAGAAATAACGTTCACTGTTATTATTATTATTATTATTATTAAAGAAATAGTATAATAATAATAATAATAATAATAATAATAATGTGACTATCAAAAACAGATGTAATTAAATTTTAGTGTCGGTATCGATTCTGTATACGTATACTGACAGACTTATAAAAGTTGGAAGACGCAGGTGTTAGCAAGAGGACGAACTGCTTTAAAAACTGTGTCAACACTTGTTGTAGTTATAGCTCAAACTCATTTGAATTTACATTGACTTATATACATTATTTGTACATTATATGTATTGCTGTTTTCCTCTGTAGACTCGTAACACCTTCCCATGTTGTAGTGTTGACGGTGGTACTGAAGGAGAGACACACTGCAAAACAACGTTTCGCCCTGTGTAGAGCCCTATCATGGAGGAAAGTGTTGTTCTCTCATTGAAAGGTTGGGTTATGGTCGAGTTGAGAGCCTCGGCTTTTTATTCCTTCCCAGCTATAACCTGTTATAACCATTCTTATTATATCAAGTGGATTGTGAAACGGAAACTGTTATGTTTTGTGAATATTGGCGAAATTCATCTATTAATAAAAAAAACTTAACCAAACCCAGCCTAACCTAATATAGATTGAAATGTTTATTCAAGGTTAGGTTTTAAGTTTCGGGTTACTAAAAAATTAAAGCTTTCTCAGCAAGTATAACTGCGTCAGCTGCATAACTCATCACTGGAGAATTTACATAAAGAAAAACTCGAGGGCCTAAACTCAACATTAGCCAGAGTTTGTTCTGCAAGGTGTGTATATTTTTCATCCTCCCGCGTCTTAGGATCCTCAGGAGTCTTCCAAGAACTAGAAGAAGGTGTGCTAGAAAGATGCTCCCTCGTCTTAGGATCATCAGGAGTCTCTGAAGAACTAGAACAACTTGTTCTAGAAAGATGCTCCCTCGTCTTAGGATCATCAGGAGTCTCTGAAGAACTAGAACAAGGTGTACTAGGAAGATGCTACATTTCACTCTGGTTAGAGCATCATTGAAGACGAAGCGTATTCAGGAAAATAGGTTTCACCTATACCAGGCGCCTTTCTATTACACATGTAGGCACTACCTGCCATCCTACGAAAAAGAACTCGAGCTGTCTCTGTCTGGTATTAATAATGCCCATTTGGATACCCAGTTTCAGTGTTGGGTATGAGCAAGTGAGTTCCTGGACGGGGAGTAATCATGTCTCCCAGTGTTCAATAAACCCCTAATTCAATATTATAATAAATGTTGTACAGTAAGAGCTCTTGCAAAGCTCTTGTATGTAGCGTGACTCTTTTGCAAATACGCTTGAAAAAGCGTATTCACAGCTGAATAGCGCATATTGTGAAGGTCTTTCGTTGCGTTATTCAGTTTTTAGATTTACATTTTCAGTCGTATTTGCAACAAATCTCTCTATACAGAGGAGCTTTATAAGAAAGCTTATTGTGAAAAAGACATATATACAAGGATTACATGTGTTAATACTCGTAGCATACATGTCTTTCTCACAAGGTGGTAATGACCCCTTTAGACATAAAAAATATTTCTTGGGTTGACCTTGTAATTGTGTGCTTTGGTGGAGGTGAAGGACTTCTGATTTTAGGACTAGTAACTATCCTTCCTAGGATCAAATCTGACTTTCTCAACCTGTCTCATTTCTCAGGCGCTCTATGGATCTCAAAGGGTTGAGCGCTTCCCAGCGATTACAGTAAACTTAATGCCCAATAACTTTACAAAATAATTACGTTTATACAAATCTCTCGAAGCTGATACTATAGGTACAGGAGAGAAGTGTATAGCTTAAGAAATAACTTATAACAAATTGTCATCGTGGATTGTAGAAGACACAACAAATATCTTAAGACGCAGATGCGTTACAAAGATTTTTTTTTCATATAAACATACACACCTGTGTCCTCTGTGAGATCACTAGTTCCTGGTGACCACCTGATCAGCCAGGCTACGTGCTACCTGCCTGGAGGTGGCAGGTAGCCTGCTACCTGCCTGGAGGTGGCAGGTAGCCTGCTACCTGCCTGGAGGTGGCAGGTAGCCTGCTACCTCCTGGCAGGTAGTTATTGTCAACCACGTTCCCCCACATTGCTTTCATAACCTGCGTGATCAGGCAAGTCCTATAGGAACTTGTCCATATCTTTCTTCTACCCTTGCTGTTACCTGGAGGGTGTCTACCTGGAGGGTGTCTACCTGGAGGGTGTTCCGGGGGTCAACGCCCCCTGCGGCCAGGTCCATGACCAGGCCTAGCAATGCTGAGTATCTGTTATATCTGCTGGAGCACAGATGCTGACACAGTGTTCTCCAGGGATACAAATGACGTACTGGCGACAAGAGTAAAGAAAAGACAGATATTCAACAGGCTTTTACTGGGACAACGTTTCGCTCTGTGTAAAGCTTCGTTATGCAGCTGGAGTGAAATGTTGCTCCAATATAAGCTTGTTGCATAACGTGTGTCTTGCTTTCAAGGTTTTCTCTAAATATTTTCATATATTTCCACTAGTTTATCCTAAACTTCATCCCGTGTTAATCACTTCAAGAAGTTAATTTAGCGTGTAGGTTAAGTACATGCCTACGAGTTAACTTCGAGTAAGAGGGGTGAAGTTAACACCCTAATTTAGCTTAAAAAGACACCTCTACAACACTTGGAAAGATATGGAGACGGTCCTCGAACAAGGCACAGGAGATGACCCTGTTGAGTAAGTCTAGTTTGCAAGGCCCTGTAAAGGGGGGTGTGCCTTTATGCTCTTTAAAGGAAGTGGGGCTAATCTGAAGACCTTAACTCTCCCAGACGTTGTGTCCCTTGAGACTTTAGCACTCTCCCTGACGAGAATAAAAAAATAGGTATTGTCTGGAGCGAGGCCTTTCAGTGCGCAAATCTGTAGTATGGACTAGCGACAGGGGAGCGTCTGTGAGCTTCTGCAGGAGGAGGAGGAGGTGGAGGAGGTCGCAAGCGAGCCTTGGTGACTCTTGCCTTGACGCAGGAGTAGAGGGCAGAGAGCAGCGCCAGCAGTAACACCGCCAGCAACACCCCGAAGGCAAGAATCATCTTGTAGGGAGTCACGCAAAACATATTTTCATCGCTGTGGACATTAAAAGGAGTCAATATGCGTACAGCTATTGTTCAGATACCTCTGTACACACATACATACATACATACATACATACAACACACACACACACACACACACACACACACACAGGAGTTATGACTCGACCCCTGCAACCACAACTAGGTGAGTATACACACATATATATAAATATATATATAAAATGCAACACGTTTCCTTAAAGAACTGGGTTCCAGACTCATCGACACCACCAGGGACCCAAGGGCAGCCACTTTCATGTTCCAGCGCCTCAGCGTGGCCATCCAGAGGGGAAATGCATGCTGCATACTGGGATAGCGTCCGGCTTCGGAGAAGCTGGAGGAGATTCATAATCTTTGATATATTGTATTAATGTATTCTGTCTATTAATAAAGCACTCATATAATATATATAGGGAGTGGTAGGAGAAGAAAATATTCTAACAGCTCTGGGGAAAACCTCGAGTTTTCCCTGAGGTACGTTTATTGTCTTCTCTGAGGATGAGAGTCCCCAATAAAGTTCTAGAGGTGGTACCTCCCTATATATTTTTTATGAATATATATATATAATATATATATATATATATATATATATATATATATATATATATATATTAATATTAGTACATTATAAATACAGGGTAAACCAAAAGTCTGAACACAGGTGAAATTGCATTTTTGTAATAATTATAAAGTAATTTTAATGAATAACATCTTCAACATGTCCACTATTAGTGATGTGAAGTTCAACGCGCTTTGCAAGATTCACATGAACACGATACAGTAACTCCGGTAACTGCAGGGAAAAAAAACCCAGAATATTAGTAATATTTCCTATGTGTTGCATGCAAAGAGTATGTAACCTTTATTCGGAGCATGTTAAACACACCCACATAGGCTCCCCTCCAACCAGCGAACCATCGTTAAGGGTTTAGTGATGGGGCCCCATCATCAAATCAACGACTCGGTTCAGCCAATTAAAATGCGAGTTTAACAATGACAAAGGTGACGTGGTTACCACTCGCGGTTTGTCATTGGAATTCCTGCATAGAGCTGGTTGTGGAAAGTTGTCTGTCTTTTGGCTGCTGCTTAGCCTAGACAACTGTGGCGTGCACTAAACACTACTTCTTTGTATATAGTGTACATATGTGTAAACAGCCCTTTGTTATATTTGGTGAAGGAAAAGACAAAAGTCTTATATAATCACAATTACTTGGTGAAGGAAAAGACAAAAGTCTGGAATTAATCTAACTGATTTTTTGAAGGAAATACAATTTCAATACATCTTCTACTGTGTTTCTTTGCTCCAAGCTCCCTTTACACTCAGGTTAACAGGCCATTGAACCTGAGGTTGTAATATGGGGGCCTGTCTGGGTGACTTTTGGGTCACCCTGTATTCTGATTCGTTTTTGTCTCACCTGAAGAAGTCGACGGAATCAACTGGCTGGCGGTCGACTCTGTACTGCTTCACCAGATCGGGCTGAGTTTCGATTCCTGGAGCTCGAACCTCCACCGAGTTGAAGACTTCGACGCGGTCGAGCACCCTGCTGGCCAGGGCGCGTTCCTTACCTCGACCACCTCCCTGCAGGGGGCACCACTACCTCGTTATTTCTCCTTTAGTAACATCATGTGCTGCATACGTTACTAACTTCTAAATTTATGTTAAAATTATCTTAACTCTAAGTTGGTGTTAAATGTGATATAACGTAATTAAAGCTAACATTTAAATTCCTGTTCAATTTAACCTAATCACTAAATTAGTTAAAATTTATCCTTAATCCCAAGTTAAAGTTAAAATTATCCTAGTATTTAATTACAAATAAAAAAAGCTAACATAACATCTAAATTACAATAAAAAAAATAACCTAACAGAAACTAACACAAGTAAAAAATTCGATCAAATTAAAAAAAGAAAAAAGATTAACGTAGCAACGTAGGTTTTCGTACGTTTATACACACGCTTGTGTGTGTGTGTGTGTGTGTGTGTGTGTGTGTGTGTGTGTGTGTGTCCTCTGTCCCTGTTATTAAGTGTCTTCTTAGACATGGCTGCCTAATCTTGTTCTCAGAGGAATATACATTAATATACGTCCAGAATTCAACGTTACTTTTCTTCTCCGCATCGTTGCCAGACATACACAAATAACCCGCCCATGGGAGAAAGAAGCTTATAGAGAAGTTTCGGTCCAACTAGGACCGAAACGTCTCCGTAAGCTCCTCTCTCTCCTACGTTCGGGTTATTTGTATATTATTCCAGTCACGATATTGTCTTTTATTCTTTCCAGAGATATTACGACCAATTCTTGTCATCTGCTGATTTGTGGTCAGACATACAAATCCATACGTTTATTTGAGGTAACTTAACCTAGATAACATTGTGAGCGTGACAGGTGGGTAGCCTTAAGTTACGTCTAGTATACCAATGTGATAGTTTATCTGGGCTAGTTGAGTAGTCTCAGTGTCTGGTAATAGGATAGGTTACCTGGGATCGTGATAGTTGAGTAGTCTCAGTGTCTGGTGATAGGATAGGTTACCTGGGATCGTGATAGTTGAGTAGTCTCAGTGTCTGGTGATAGGATAGGTTACCTGGGATCGTGATAGTTGAGTAGTCTCAGTGTCTGGTGATAGGATAGGTTACCTGAGGTCGTGGTGGATGAGTATCCTCAGAGTCCAGTATAGGCTGGATGCTACCCTGGCCAGACCCTCCTAGACGCCGGCCTATTCTGTTGGTCGTTCTGCCACACACAGGCTGCAACACACACACTCGTAGGAACATGTATTGCATACTTAAGTATCATTAATATGGAGAAATTGCGTTATTAATTCGCCAATAGAGGACCTGAGGATCGATCCTTGCAACCACAAACAGGTGAGTACAAACACAGGATAACAAGACACTAACACACCCACACACATAACCAGGAGCTGTGAATCGACCCCTGCAACCACAAGATACAAACATGCATGCAAACAGAGATTCAGCACCACGAACATGCATAAAAACAAATTAATTAATAATATAATCTTAGCTAAGTGCTAAACCCACAAGGGTCATATAGAGCTGCGCACAGAAACAAAGATGTGATAAATATGTAAACAATGGCGCACCTACATTTTTGGGGCCCTGAAGTTTGAACTGCTATGGGGGCCCCTTCGCAACCCCTTCTCATACAGTAGACCCAAAAATTTTAAGCAATATGGAGTAAAGTGGCTTCAGGGGGCCCCTCCGGGATTAGGGGCCCTGAAGCTTAAGCTTCATCAGTTTCATAACAGATCCGCAGCTGTATGTAAATAGTGGAGAACTACAAAAGAGTACTAACCAGGCTGCAGGAGCCGAGGCAGACCAGCACGAGGCAGCGTAGGTGCAAGTTGTCCCGGTCTGGAAACTTGAAGGCCTTGAAGGAGGAGTAAGCCACCTTCACCCCCGTCCGTGGGTTGGACTTGATCCTGCAGGACAGATTCGCAAGTTAGAGAATCCTCGAGGCCGGTGAAGGAGTCCAGATAAGGAGGATATGGAAGTATTCCTTCCGTTCCATGAATGAAAGTCTGATAAACCGCCATCCCTCCCTTCTCCCTGGAATATATTACTGCCACCACTACTACTACTGTTATGCAGCGCTGAATGACTCTCGTGGGTTTAGCACTTAGTTTTGATTGTAGTAGTAGTAATAATAATAATTGCTAATAATAATAGCAATGATAATAATAACCATGCACAATAATAGCTCACTTGGAGACACAAACTCGAGAGTAATTTATCTGTATATTTCGACCCCCTTCTGGGAACCTCTTCTGATGAAGAGGACCCCAGAAAAGGGGTCGAAATATACACATCAATCAATGTCCTGAGTTTGTGTCTACACGTGGATTATTACTGAGCATAATTGATGTTCAGTAACTGAATACAGAAGGCGGGGTTACCAACCTCTTGCTCCCGGCATTTTAGTCGCCTTTTACAACACTCACGGCTTACAAGGAAAGATTTCAACCTCACAACTCGCCATGGGTAATGTCAGGGAAGTCTGGGAGTGGCGCAACAACACCTTTATATATATATATATATATATATATATATATATATATATATATATATATATATATATATATATATATATATATATATATATATATATATATATATATATATACATATACATATAATGTATATACATATATATTCGTATATATATTTTAACTCAACGGCTGTGACCCTCCAAGGCAGGTTGACCCAAAGAAGAAAACACATTCACCGTCCTTCATTCAATCGCTATTTTACCAAATATTCGAGAGAAATAGATGGAAAGAGATTGACATGAATTTCTAACCCCATTATATACGCAGATTCTATTCTTTTCTGGTCGCATACCATCTGAAAATATAGTATCTTTCTAACTATAAGACAGAGAAACCTTCCTTTCAACGTTTCACCCACTCCTGGAGGGTTTCCCTACACAGTTATTGTATGTAATAATGTTGGTAGAATTACCGACAATATGTTAAGTAAAAGAACAACGTTTCGCTCTCCGGGAACTATATCAAGCCGTTACCACAATAACGGCTTGATAAAGCTCCTGGAGAGCGAAACGTTACCACAATAAAATGTTGCATTAGTTGTTCTTACGTCTTTTTGCCAAACAGGTGTTGCATGTGTTGCATGATTGATCCTGCACGTGCAAGCACAAGTCGATACAGGGCGAAACAGCAAGAGTCTCGTTAAATGAAATACGTCTCACCGCGAAACAGCGTTCTTTCTGAGTCTGTCTTATACAGATAACCTGGAGGTCGTTCGGGGTCGACGCCCCCGCGGGCCAAGTCCTTGACCAGTTGAAGATTAAGACACACGTGCAATAATTGGGTCTTTTTATTGATGAAACGTTTCACCTACACAGTAGGCATCCCGGTGGATTAGGGCCCGATCAACCAGGGCTGTTACTGCTGGCAGCAAGCGTGCGGACTGACCTGAGGGGAGGCATGATGTCGTCATCAACGGCACAGCCGTGTTCATCAATGAGTTCCTGGCTCTGGTCTCCAGAGCCATCATGGGCAACACAAGAGGTGATGCGGGTGTCGAGGCCAGCACTCTGACGTACCTTCAGCACCATTGTCGTGTCGTCTCCCACTAGTAGGTGTTCTAATACTGGCTTACCTGCAATAATGGTGATTATTATTATTATTATTATTATTATTAATTATTAATTATTATTAATTATTATTATTATTATTATTATTATTATTATTATTAATTATTATTATTATTTAGGTTTTAACTCATCGGCCGTCTCCCGCCAAGGCAGGGTGACCCAGAGAGGGAAACACATTCACCATCATTCATTTAATCGCCGTTTTTCCAGAAACGCGCTGACATCACATTCACATGAGCCTCCGACTGCAACATCCACACCCCTCCTTCAAAGAATGGCACTGGCCTTCTCACCTCCAGGCTCAGGTATGGCTAATAGGTTCCCCTGACTCCCTTCATAAATAGTTACCTTGCTCACATTCCATTAGTACGTTCATTAAAAACTATTTAGCTTCATTCACTCCAATCTAACACGTTCACACAAGCCTGCTGGATGCTCAAGCCTCTAAAACTCAAAGCCTCTTTTATCTCTTCCCCCCAGTCGTTCTTGGGATGACCCCCGTACATCTACTGCCTTCCAATCTAGATTTATACACCCTCTCCCTCTTATCCTCTATACATGCTAACCCCACCTTAGCAACCCCTCCTCAGCCCTCTGAATTCTATCCTTAGTCACCCCCAACGCATTTGTAGTTCTACGAAGGTTCTGCATGGTATTCACACCACACATTGCTCTCAAATGTGATGTCTCCGTCGCCTCCAGCCTCTGTCTCTCTGTACCACTGAAGATGTATTTCCCTCACCCATATAAAAGTGTTGGTACCGCTATACTCTGGTACATTCCGTTTTTTTGGTGAATTAGACACATATGCAACATCTGCTAAAGAGGATCCCAGAAGGGAGTCGAAATATACAGATCTCTTAACCTTTTCAGTTTCCGTCTTCCTGTGGGTTATTATTGAGCATTGGCAAGTGTTCATTACACTTCAGTTATTCATTCGGGTATGTATGTGGGTATATATCTGGGTATGCATCTAATTCATCATCTTGTCGGCATCGAATACCATTAATATACACTTTTTTTTCCATTCATGGATAAATGTTCCTCTTTACACAGTTACTTTAACAAACCATCCACCTTTTTCCTTCCCCATTTGTTCTTGGTTCACCACGTCTCTCACAGACCCATCTACTGACACGTCCACTCTCAGATATCTCATTACATCCACTTCCTCCATACTCCCTCCCTCCAATCTGATATTCAGTCTGTTATTGTCTATATCTTTTGCTACTCTCATTACTTTCTCCTTTCTATGTTCACTTTTAATTCTCGTTTTTTACATACCCCTCCCAAATTTGTCCACCAACCTTTGCAACTTTTCCACACACACACACACACATATATATATATATATATATATATATATATATATATATATATATATTAGTTCACACCTACAACACTGACTTGAAAATTTTCTTCAGAATTCCCTAAAAGTTGAACCCGCATCATCAGCAAAAAACAGAAGGCATTATGTACTTCTAGTGTGCATAAGATTCAACGTCTTTCAGTCCCACAGGATTCAATGTTTCGTGTCCTTGCACGTGTTTTTGTTGAGAAAAACTGAACATTTAGTATCTGTGGATAATTATTCCAGAAGCCAGTAATATCATGTAGCACTCGTTACTACGTGACATATAAGAAACTTATAAATCCCACCTAAAGTCGTCAGGCTACTTAAACTTTCTTACTTATCTCTCTTCCTGTCTACCCACAACCTTCCTTACCCTTCTCTCTCTTCCTGTCTACCCACAACCTTCTTTACCCTCTCTCTCTTCCTGTCTACCCACAACCTTCTTTACCCTCTCTCTCTTCCTGTCTACCCACAACCTTCTTTACCCTCTCTCTCTTCCTGTCTACCCACAACCTTCCTTACCCTTCTCTCTCTTCCTGTCTACCCTCAACCTTCCTTACCCTCTCTCTCTTCCTGTCTACCCACAATCGTATTTTAAAGTTACACTGTCTATCCCCAGTCCTTCCCCTTTTTCCCCCATCTATCGTATGGCCTAACATAAAAAAATAAACTTCTGTCACTAGATGGCAGTGAGAGGCACTACTCACCATCCATAGACTTCCCAGCGACAATATCCATCCAGCAGGAGACAGGCTCCAGGTCACCCTCCGGCTTCTGGTTCTCTGTACAGATTACACCGTTAGAAAATGTGTTGTTCACATTTAATACATTATTATAAGTATTATTATTAATCATTAGTATTAATTATTATTATGGAATGGATAGAGGGTATTTAGGCTCAATTCAGAGAACTGGAGCACAGATCCAATTCCTGAGATCAAGAGCCCTTCACCAGCATCAAGGAGCCTCCCTTGAGGGTAGCGACTGGTGAAGGTTCGATCCTGCTCTCACGAGACAGACACAGTCTGAATGCACTCCACTCAGTTCCTAGAATGAAGAACCCAATTTCACCAGGAAAGACTCACGCCAGAGGAGGAGCTCAGGTGGAGCATTAACGGGCTGCCAGTCCTTCATAGGGTCGTCATGCGCCCGGTTCCTGACGGAGAGGTTCTTCCTTCGTAGGGAGACCAGCTGGCCTCGCTTGGGCTCCGCTGCACTTCGAGTAGTACTTCGACCAGACGAAGACGAAGAGGACCCAGCCGTCACGATGGCTGCGATGGAATTATATTCATCCCTTGTGTTGTTTTCTTTCTGCTGGTCTGCGAGAACCTCCTCACTGAGGACGCTTATCTGTGGGTAGTAAGCAGGTGAGTAGATGCTCTCATCTGTGAGGGAGATAATACTCAAATATTACATAAATAACCCGCACATAGCAGAGAGAAACTTATCACGACGTTTCGGTCCGACTATACCATTTACAAGTCTATTTTTCCAGTCAAGGTATTGTGCCTTTTTGTTCTCTACTCATATATTGTTAAATGTGAATGTAGAGACAAATGCAGTATAATGCGATTCTTTGTTCACAACGTTTCGCCCACGCAGTGGGCTTTATCAAGCCACTAACAGATTTACCCGAAGAAAGAGAATTAGCATAGAAAAATAGACACAAATGCAATGGAATGCGATCCTTTACTGACTACGTTTCGCCCATGTATATAGGGAGCGAAGTGACGGGAAGAGTCAGGTGAGGTAAATTATTACTTGCCCTACGGGCTTAGTGCTTCCCCATGAATGTAATAATGAGTTGTAGCCTGGTCAAGGACCAGGCCGCGGGCGCGCTGGCCCCTGAATACCCCTCCAGGAAGACCTCTAGGTAGACCTCCAGGTAGGCCTTCAGATAGACCTCCAGGTAGGCTTCCAGGTAGGCCTCCAGGTACTAGTACTCATCTGCTTCGACTCTGTATTTCGCGGCTTCGCGGATCCCACCAGTGCTTACCTGAGCTGTAGCTTGAAGTTCCCCGGCTTCGCGGTCCAGTTTCTGTACTTCGCGGTCCAGCTTACAGCGAACGTGGACCTGTTCGTCGATCACCTGCTGTACCCACTTGTCGTACTGGATGTACACTAGGAGCTCGTAGGTGTGGTGGCCGAGCTGGTGGGTGGTGATAGTGGTGTGGTAATAATGGTGGCGATCATAGGCTGGTGGTGGTAGTAATAGTGGTGGTAGTGGAAGCAGCGGTGGTGGTAGTTATTGTGGTAGCAGTTGTAATGGTGGTGGTTATAGTGGTGGTAGTGGCGGTGGTGGTAGTTATAGTGGTGGTAATGAGGTAGTAAGTCAGTGTGGTAACAAATACCAACGACAAATGTGACTCAGTTTGACCTAGGATGGCAATAGTTTGACATAAAATGACAACAGTTTGACATAAAATGACTTAGTTTGACCTAATATGTCCATTTTGGTTTTAAGATGACCCAGTTTGACCTCAAACTGACCCAGTTTGACCTTAAGCTGACCCAGTACCACCTCAAGATGACAGATTTATCTCGAGTTGAGTCAGTTCAACCTGACGTGCCCCAGCAACTGACCTGATCCTCGATGACTTTGACCCCGCACTTCTGGGCAGGCACCGTCAGGGAGGTGGTGGTGCCACCGGCACCCATTACCCTACACTTGCTAGGGTAACCTCGAGCATACACTGACCCAAAGAATGCCTCCTCAGTCCTCACTTCCACGGTCAAGGAGCCACGGGAGCAACTGCTGATCACGCCTGTCCAATACGTACGAAACCAGATTAAGACAGGTGCAGGAACTATGTGTAGGAACAAGCTTAGGTGATGGAACTAGGATAAATGCAGGAACCAGGTTAAGTGGTATTAGATTAGGTCCAGGAACTAAGTCAAGTGTAAGAATAGGTGACATTAAGGCAAGAGTAATTGCAGCATCAATTATCACCTGTTTATATATTTATATATGTATGTATATATCTCTATCTATCTATCTAATGTGAGAAATCATGAAAGCGCTTGGAAATTCATTATTTTTTCATGCAAATGAATTAACAACACTAATAATAATAATAACCTACCGACGAACTTGTTTGCTAGTGCTGGCTTAGTAGGTGTGGCTGGTCCTGTGGCTTGGTGTGTGGCTGGTCCTGTGGCTTGGTGTGTGGCTGGTCCTGTGGCTTGGTGTGTGGCTGGTCTGTGGCTTGGTGTGTGGCTGGTGCTGTGGCTCCTCTCCCACCACACCCTGAGGGACACCAAAATATTCACGTCATTTGTATACTCTCAAATGTTGGCTATTCTTACATACTACTCATACTTTCTCAAACATGAGGTCCTAGGGTTGTCTTCTCCTCGTATCTCCTGCTTGAGAGAGCAAGTGTTGTCTATGCCAACCCACATTACCTGAACCTTCTAGTCTTTGAAGACGGTGCTTTTCGGGAACCGAAATCCATCAAACTTTATTTCAACCCACACGCGCGCGCACACAAACCACACACACACACACACACACACACACACACACACACACACACACATACACACACACATGGTAAAAGTGGTGGTAGTGGTGATGGTAGTAGTAATTGTGGTGGTGGTAAGTCAGGGTGGTCATACAAATACCAATAACCATTGTGACCCACTATGACCTAAGAGCAGGGTAATATTTTGTAAAGAGATTCAGGGAAACCGGTTAGCCGGTTTAAAGAAAGGGTTTGGGATGTTGGCAGTTTGGAGGAACATCTAAACTGTAGTATATGAGCGCCTCTGCAAAGACAGTGATTATGTATGAGTGATGGTGAAAGTGTTGAATGATGAAAGTTTTTTCTTACTTTTTAGGTCACCCTGCCTCGGTGGGAAACGGCCTACGTGTTATATATATATATATTTTTTTCAACAAGTTGGCCGTCTCCACCGAGGCAGGGTATAAAAAAAGAAAATCCCCAAAAGAAAAACTTTCATCATCATTCAACACTTTCACCACACTCATACATAATCACTGTCTTTGCAGAGGAGCTCAGATAGCAGCTGAGAATAGTCCCTCCCAGCTGTCACTATCTCAGACCCCTCCTTTAAAGTGCAGGCATTGTACTTCCCATTTCCAGGACTCAAGTCCAACTAAATCAATTAACTGGTTCCCTGAATCCCTTCACAAAATGTTACCCTGCTCACTCACATATATATATATATATATATATATATATATATATATATATATATATATATATATATATATATATGTCGTCCGATTAGGTAAAACTGGTCAATTAGCAAGAACTCATCTAAAATTAAGTCCTTTCTAAAATTTTCTTTATACGTTTAAAGATATATTTTTTCATTTATGTTAATGTAAGAATATATAATTTTGTACCAAGAGAAACTTTGTAAACCTACCTAACCTTATTACAACAAGCGCAATTTAATTTAGCCTAACCGAACTAAATATATTTTAGATACGTTAACATTAATTTAATAATAAACAAACACAATGAAATATATTTTTTCGTTATGTTCAGAATGATTTTGGCGAAATTATTGCATACACAAATTTTCAGTTGTCTTATATGGCAAGGTGAGCGTTGCTATTTAAGCCAAAATCGCAGTTTTACCTAATCGGCACGACATATATATATATATATATATATATATATATATATATATATATATATATATATATATATATATATATATATATATATATAATAATGTAGTGCCGAAAATTTGTGTATGCAATAATTTCGCAAAAATCATTCTTATTATTAAATAAACAAATTTTGTTGCATGTGTGACTGACCTCAGTCACTACAGTGTTACTTGTGAGTCAGATATCAGAGTGTTACTTGTGGGTCACGCCATTAGTGTCCCAGGGATCATCGCCCCCGCGGCCCGGCCTCAGACCAGGCCCTCTGAATTGGACAAGAAATCATCACAATAATAAAAAAAAACTGTTTTTATACACAAAAGAAAATATAAAATAATTGTGTACTGAATACAAACACATATTTGTAAGATTTATCTTACGTTGGACTGCGTGCGGCCAGCAGTAACAGCCTGGTTGATCAGACTGCCATCCAACATGATGCCTGGTCACAGATCGGGCCGCAGGGGCGTTGACCCCTGGAACTCTCTCCAGGTATACTCCAGGTATACAAAACATTTAACATGGTTAAGGTAACATTCACATGACAGGACGGTAATACCTCCGTGGGTGGTTACGATCTGCCGTAATATCGCAAAAATAATATCTGAAAGCGTAATATCGCGTGAGATGTAATGTCTCGTTACGACGAGGGGGTTACGTGTTACCTAAGAAGGCGCGTTACAGAGGTTCGTGTGTGTGTGTGAGTGTGTTACGAGTGTGACTATCAAGCCTAACATCATCTACTGACATCGTTACAGTGAAGGAGACGTCACAAGCCGACACACCTACCGTCACAAGCAGCACTGTGATGACCACAACAATCGTCCTCAAAGTTCTCGCAACCATAATGATGATTTCTGGGGAAGGAAAGCATGATTATTATTATTATTATTATTATTATTATTATCACAACAGGTGAGTACTAGTAAGAAAACACAACTCCCAGGATATTACAATATATATATATATATATATATATATATATATATATTTTTTTTTTTTTCAACAAGTCGGCCGTCTCCCACCGAGGCAGGGTGACCCAAAAAGAAAGAAAATCCCCAAAAAGAAAAAACTTTCATCATCATTCAACACTTTCACCACACTCATACATAATCACTGTCTTTGCAGAGGAGCTCAGATACTACAGCTGAGAAAAGTCCTCCCAGCTGTCACTATCTCAGACCCTCCTTTAAAGTGCAGGCATTGTACTTCCCATTTCCAGGACTCAAGTCCAACTAAATCAATTAACTGGTTTCCTGAATCCCTTCACACAATGTTACCCTGCTCACACTCCAACAGATCGTCATGTCCCAAAACCATTCGTCTCCATTCACTCCTATCTAACACGCTCCCCATGCTTGCTGGAAGTCCAAGCCCTCGCCCACAAAACCTCCTTTACCCCTTCCCTCCAACCTTTCTAGGACGACCCCTACCCGCCTTCCTTCCCCTACAGATTTATACGCTCTCCAAGTCATTCTACTTTGATCCATTCTCTCTAAATGACCAAACCACCTCAACAACCCTCTTCAGCCCTCTGACAAATACTTTTAGTAACTCCACACCTTCTCCTAATTTCCACATTCCGAATTTTCTGCATAATATTTACACACATTGCCCTTAGACAGGACATCTCCACTGCCTCCAGCCTCCTCCTCGCTGCAGCATTTGCAACCCATGCTTCACACCCATATAAGAGTGTTGGTACCACAATACTTTCGTACATTCCTTCTTTGCCTCCATGGATAACGTTTTTGTCTCCACAGATACCTCAATGCACCACTCACCTTTTTCCTTCATCAATTCTATGGTTAACCTCATCCTTCATAAACCCATCTGCTGACACATCAACTCCCAAATATCTGAAAACATTTACTTCTTCCATAATCCCTCTCTCCAATGTGATATCCAATTTTTCTTTATTTAAATCGTTTGATACCCTCATCACCTTACTCTTATCTATGTTCACTTTTAACTTTCTACCTTTACACACTCTCCCAAACTCGTCCACTAACCTTTGCAACTTTTCTTTAGAATCTCCCATAAGCACAGTATCATCAGCAAAAAGTAACTGTGTCAACTCCCATTTGCATTTAATTCTCCATAATTTAATCCCACCCTCTCCCCAACACCCTAGCATTTACTTCTTTACAACCCCATCTATAAATATATTAAACAACCATGGTGACATTACACAACCCTGTCTAAGACCTACTTTTACCGGGAAGTAATCTCCCTCTCTCCTACACACCTAACCTGAGCCTCACTATCCTCATAAAAACTCTTTACAGCCTTCAGTAACTTACTACCTATTCCATACACTTGCAACATTTGCCACATTGCTCCCTATCCACTCTATCATATGCCTTTTCTAAATCCATAAATGCAATAAAAACTTCTCTACCTTTATCTAAATACTGTTCACATATATGCTTCACTGTAAACACTTGATCTACACATCCCTACCCACTCTAAAGCCTCCTTGCTCATCTGCAATCCTACTCTCTGTCTTACCTCTAATTCTTTCAATAATAACCCTGCCATACACTTTACCTGGTATACTCAGTAAACTTATTCCCCTATAATTTTACACTCTCTTTTATCCCCCTTCCCTTTATATAAAGGAACTATACATGCTTCTGCCAATCCTAGGTACCTTCCCTCTTTCATACATTTATTAAACAAAATACCAACCACTCCAGCACTATATCCCCCCCTGCTTTTAACATATATATATATATATATATATATATATAATCTTCTGAAGAGGGTCGCTGAATAAAGCAGAAATAAACATAAGAACATAAGAACATAAGAAAGAAGGAACACTGCAGCAGGCCTACTGGCCCATGCGAGGCAGGTCCAAATCTCCAACGGCTTAAGCCAATGCCCCGACCCAGCCAGGTCAGGTTACATTCACTTAAGGAAGGAGCACTGCATCTGACCTAGTAGCACAACCTAGTCAGGACCAATTCACACCCAACCGCACCCACTCATATAATTGTCCAGCCGACCACCTGGTCAGGTCACTTCCACTTAAGGAATTAGTACAGGTCAGGTTACATTCACTTAAGGAAGGAGCACTGCATCTGACCTAGTACAAGCTCACACCCATCCACACCCACTCATGTATTTATCTAACCTATTTTTAAAACTACACAACGTCTTAGCATCTATGACGGTACTCGGGAGTTTGTTCCACTCATCCACAACTCTATTACCAAACCAGTGCTTTCCTATATCCTTCCTGAATCTGAACTTTTCCAACTTGAAACCATTGCTGCGAGTCCTGTCTTGGCTGGATATTTTCAGCACGCTATTTACATCCCCTTTGTTTATTCCTGTTTTCCATTTGTACACCTCAATCATATCCCCCCTAATTCTACGCCTTTCTAGAGAGTGCAGATTCAGGGCCCTCAGTCTATCCTCATAGGGAAGATTTCTGATACATGGGATCAACTTTGTCATCCTCCTCTGTACGTTTTCCAGTGCATTTATATCCATTCTGTAATACGGTGACCAGAACTGTGCAGCATAATCTAAATGAGGCCTAACCAAGATATATAGAGTTGAAGAACAACCTGAGGACTTCTGTTATTTATACTTCTTGATATGAAGCCAAGGATTCTGTTAGCTTTATTGCGAACACTTATGCACTGTTGTCTAGGCTTCAGATTACTACTAACCAGAACTCCTAAATCCTTCTCGCAATTACAAGTAATAAGATCTATATTATTCAGCTTATATGTGGCATGGTTATTGTCCTGCCCAACATTTAGAACTTTGCATTTGTTTACATTAAACTGCATCTGCCACTTCTCCGACCACTGCATCAGTCTATTCAAATCATCCTGGAGTGCTCTAATGTCCTCGTTTGAATGAATTGGACGGCCTATTTTGGTGTCATCAGCAAATTTACTTATGCTACTATTTATTCCCTCATCTATGTCGTTTATGTAAATTGTAAACAACAGGACAACATGACATTGTACCTCTTTTTAAGTTTTTTTCCTAACCTGTTTGTCACTTTCTATCAATTAATGTTTATAACACACGCACACACACACGACACTAGAGGACAGGAGGGTTAGGGGAGACATGATTACGACATACAAAATACTGCAGGAAATAGACAAGGTGGACAGAGACAGGATGTTCCAGAGAGGGGACACAGAAACAAGGGGACACAATTGGAAGTTGAAGACTCCTATGAGTCAAAGGGATGTTAGGAAGTATTTCTTCAGTCATAGAGTTGTCAGGAAGTGGAATAGCCTAGAAAGCGACGTAGTGGAGGCAGGAACCATACATAGTTTTAAGACGAGGTTTGATAAAGCTCATGGAGCAGGGAGAGAGAGGACCTAGTAGCAATCAGTGAAGAGGCTAGGCCAGGAGCTATGACTCGACCCCTGCAACCACAAATAGGTGAGTACAAATAGGTGAGTACACACACACACACCAAACACACACACACACACGCACGCACACAATTATGATGGATGACGCAGTTATAAGTGTGATATAACGCCACTCTCGTGAGCACTGTGACCCACATGATGTCATACCTGGTCTGATGTGGTGGAGCCTTCAGCACGGACCCTCTCCTGCCACGGCCACCGTGACTACTAGGTCACTCCTATCACGGCCACCGTGACCACTAGGTCACTCCTATCACAGCCAA
This sequence comes from Cherax destructor, assembly GCA_009830355.1. Lineage (NCBI taxonomy): Eukaryota > Metazoa > Arthropoda > Malacostraca > Decapoda > Parastacidae > Cherax > Cherax destructor. The sequence continues at coordinate 138,649 of WNWK01003470.1, read as the reverse complement.
CGTGACCACTAGGTCACTCCTATCACAGCCACCGTGACCACTAGGTCACTCCTATCACAGCCACCGTGACCACTAGGTCACTCCTATCACAGCCACCGTGACCACTAGGTCACTCCTATCACAGCCACCGTGACCACTAGGTCACTCCTATCACAGCCACCGTGACCACTAGGTCACTCCTATCACAGCCACCGTGACCACTAGGTCACTCCTATCACAGCCACCGTGACCACTAAAGAGGAGGGAGTTATCAGAGGCTAATTAAGAACACCGACAAATAATCTCTTAAATATATGAATACAATGGCTTCCTCCCATACTGCCTTCCCTACAAACCATACCACGGGTGGGGTTCAAACCCGCGGTTACAGAGTCTGATATTCACTTACAAGAGTAAAGAGGCAAGATACAGAAGGGAGGAGGAACGCAGAATACAAGAGAGGATGAGACAATATAAGAGGATGAAGGCAAGACGGAATACAAGAAACAGTAGAGATCCCGTGATAGCAGTGGCAGTAGTAGTAGTAGTAAGAGTAGTAATAGTAGCAGTATACTATTAATAATAATAATCGTTATTTCTACAAGTACATGACACAACTTATAGAGCCCATAGCTGACATCAGTGACATACTATATAGAAAGCCACTTGTTATGCAGAGTATTTCGGGCAAATTAGGATAATTTTGTCCCTAGGATGCGACCCACACCAGTCCACTAACACCCAGGTACCTGTTCACCCTGCTAGGTGAACAGGGTCGACAGGTGACTTAAGGAAACATGCCCCTAATGTTTCCACCCGTACTGGGGATCGAACCAATGACCTCAGCGTGTGAGCTGAGTGCGCTACCAAACAAGGTGGTATGGTAGTGTCCACTCCTGCGCCTCACCGCTAAGCCTAAGTCACGGTCAGTGGCGGAACACAATGCAAATTTTTTTTCTGGACTTTTAATGGACTTTTTTTTTTTTTAATGAACTTACTTTTTTGGGGTTTGAAATCTATCGACTGCACGAGGGCTATTATCTCAATTTTTAGAATGTTTAATTCACTGTATATTCACTTACACACACACCACTCTGTGTATATACAGTGAAATGTGTATACTTCTCGGTGTTTATATACCGGCATATGTACAGTTGTGGGTGTGTATACACACCTCTCGGATACACACTGACATACCAGATCCATCAACGGTGTGGTTAAAAGAGCTTCTCCGTTGACAGCCCCAGCAACGGTGTGGCTAAAACACTTTTCTGTTAACAGCTTCAGCAACAGTGTGGTTACAACGCTTCTCCGTTAACAGCCCCAGCAACGGCTCTAGTGAAACAGTTGTGTGTGGTGTGAGAGAGTTGATCCACCGTTGTAAGTGCAGATCATGTCTGGGTGAGCCAGACCTACGGACCATCTATACAAAAAAAAAAAACGGCTGCCACGGATTCCATCACATTGATCCTGTTATCTCAACCCCGATTCTCTGCCTGCCTTCCCAAGTCCATCACTCCTTCCTTCGTTCCTTGCCTGAAGGATAAACTGAAGAATGTTTTCTGGGGTCAACGCCCCCGTGATCGGGTCCCAGACCAGGCCTGAGGAATCAAGTGGCTTTTATGACTTGACGTGCTGTTGGAGTGTGAGCAAAGTAACATTCATGAAGGGATTCAGGGAAAGCGGTTAGCCGGACTTGAGTCCTGGAGGTGGGAAGTACAGTGCCTACACTCTGAAGGAGGGGTGGGGATATTTGCAGTTTTAAACTGTAGCATCGGCGTTCCTCTGGCAAGACAGCGGATGGAGCGATGGTGAAAGTGTTTTTTCTTTTATGGGTCACCCTTGGTGGGAAACGGTCGGTTGTTATATATATATATATATATATATATATATATATATAAAAAGTACACAATTTAGGGAAAAGGACTAAACCCGTAGGAGGTCACAGAGTTTCTGGGGAGGGGGAGGGAAGCAACCGGGTTTATTCCACGGAAGGTGCGAGTGGTTCCACTTCCTCTGATTAAAAAAAAAACAGACCTTATTGCACTGAAGGAAAATATAAGAGGCATTTCCTGAGGTATCATGGAGGAAGCAGCTGGAAGATCAGCTGGCCGTGCAGCTGACCGTAAAACACACACACACAAACACACACACACACACACACTTAAAATCTCTACCACAAATATTTACTGGCTTCAGTGCGTAACGAAACGCTGACTTTGACCTTTACAGACAAATAGCGAGAGGCGGAAGTGTTTGGTTGATGTTCTCTCTCAAGGAGGAAGTTGAGGGCGAGTCACCTTACACCTGCTGCATACGTTCACCCACCAGTAAATAGGTACCTGAGTGCAAGGCTCGAAACACCTGCTGCCCCTGTTCACCCACCAATCAAAAATATATATATATATATATATATATATATATATATATATATATATATATATATATATATATATATATATATACACTCTCAAGTCAGTGAATTGTGTGATGGTTATTTATAAAAATTAAGGGAATTAGGACTTAATATCAGGAGATCATAAGATAGAAATTACTTCTCACTTAAGACAAATTTAAGCTAGAAATTTTTATTCATTTGGAATTTGGATGAAACGACGTTTTTGCTGAGAAGTGTTGACATGGGAACGTTTCGCTCAGCGTAGAGTTTCATCTAGCCGAGGTCTAATAGAGCTCTACACTGGGCGAAACGTTGTGGTATGTATATGGAACAGACAGCTAGTACCCCACAGAGTAAGTTGTCTGTTGAGTCTAGTTTACCGGGTTATAAAGGCCGCTGGTTGCTGGTAACACCACGAGATGAACAACATGAGGGACTTACACCGGGTGTTCACACCTCTGTAACTAACATGAGGGAGTTACACCAGGTGTTCACACCTCTAACTCACATGAGGGAGTTACACCGGGTGTTCACACCTCTGTAATTAACATGATGTAGTTACTCCGGGTGTTCACACCTCTGTAACTAATATGAGGGACTTACACCGGGTGTTCACACCTCTGTAACTAACATTAGGTAGTTACACGGTGTGTTTACACCTCTGTAACTAACATGAGGTAGTTACACGGTGTGTCCACACCTCTGTAACTAACATTAGGTAGTTACACCGTGTCTACACCTCTGTAACTAACATGAGATAGTTACAAAGTGTCTATGCCTTTGTAACTAACATGAGGTAGTGACACCGTATGTCTACACCTCTGTAACTAACATGAGGTAGCTACACCGTGTGTCCACACCTCTGTAACTAACATGAGGTAGTTATACGGTGTGTTTACACCTCTGTAACTAACATGAGGTAGTTACACGGTGTGTCTACACCTCTGTAACTAACATGTGGTACTTACACCGGGTGTTCACACCTCTGTAAACAGCACTCACCACAATGACTCGCACCACTCCATTGTTTGTGTGAGGCGCTAAACCCGTGTGGATCATTTGCTGAAGTAAGGAAGGTGTAACGATAAGTGATCTCTAGATGTGACCAGCATGCTGAGGTGGTGGTGGTAGTGGTGGTAGTAGTGGTGGTAGTGGTGGTAGTCGTAGTAGTGGTGGTGGTGGTGATAGTGGTAGCAGTTGTGGAAGTGGTGGTATGGGAGGTGGTGGTGGTGGAGGTGGTGGTTGGGGTGGTAGTGGTGGTGGTAGTGGTAGTAGTGGAAGTGGTAGTGGTGGTGGTAGTGGTAGAGGTGGTGGTGGTTGCAGTGGTAGTGGTGGTGTTAGTGGTTATGTTTGTAGTAGCAGTGATGGTGGTAGTGGTGATGCTTGTGGTGTTATTGGTGATGGTAGTGGTGTTAGTGGTAGCAGTGGTGGTGGTGGTGGTAGTGGTGGTGGTAGTGGTGGTGGTAGTGGTGGTGGTGATAGTGGTGGTGGTGGTAGTGGTGATAGTGGTGGTGGTGGTGGTAGTGGTGTAGTGGTAGTGGTGGTGGTGGTGGTAGTGGTAGTGGTGGTGGTAGTGGTGGTTAGTGGTAGGTGGTGAGTGGATAGTGGTGGTGGTGGTAGTGGTGATGGAGTAAGCAATTGAAATGGGAGGAGAGAGAGAGAGAGAGAGAGAGAGAGAGAGAGAGAGAGCTATCAAGCATTACATCTTCATAAGGGTTCATCTAACTGTACCACCCACACCCACCCTGCCACCCACCACCCACACCCACCCTGCCACCCATACTCACCCTGTCACCCACCACCCACACCCACCCGGCCACCCACCACTGTACCACCCACATCAGTCTAGCCTCATTCTTGACTAGCATTTGTTTTAATCGGGAGAAGCGCTAATCTCGCAGGGAAACTAGAAGCAAATAAGTTCGAAATTAAGATACCTTAATGTTGCACATGTGTCTTATCAACAACAAGAGAACGTCTTATCCGATCGGCATTTTTCAACGCTGACGCAGGCTGTTTAGGGTCGGAATCCAGGGGCATTTGACGTCAAGCGGCGCCTCGTAACCAGGAGCTATTGACCCAGTTCCCAGCATCCAGGAACGGCTGAGATAACCTCCAAAATCCTCAGTGACGTGGCATCAAAGGTTCAGAAAAGATGAATAATAATAATTATTATTATTACTGTTATTTCTTCTTCTTCTTATATTATTATTATTATATTATTATTATTATTGGCAGTAGTAGTATTAATAATAATATTATTAATATTAATATTATAACTACTACTAGAGTGCAATGGACAAGTGTAGTAGTAGCAGCAACACGCACAGCAAGAGGCATTCTTGAGCTTCCCTGGGGCTCGGGCATCGGCCCAAAGCTGGGGTGTGGCTCCAAAAGGATCCTGTAATGCTTGCTGCCTTTGCACCTCCTGACATCGTCTGCTGCTATACAGCTGCCACACCCTTCGAGCCCAGTGTGGGCGGAGTTTGTGGCAGCCAAAAGTGCTTAGCTTCTTCCTCCGAGCCCCGTGTGGGCGAAGAATGGGGCTAGGCCTTGGGACAGTTGGTCCCAGAAGACGAGGGGGTACTTGTAACTCCTCCCATGGCAGACATTGGTCTGAGACACTCTCTCGACAGGGAGCCAAGGCCGGGCCACCTCTTGGAAAAGGCCCGGGCCGGGCGATAATAATAATAATAATAATAATAATAATAATAATAATAATAATAATAATTGGCTACATTTTGGTTCCAACTAGAGAATGCTTCTTCTGAATGGTTTCAAACTTCCAGAGCTGGTGTATTCTCCTTAATGGTTTTTAGTCTGTCGTAGGTGCCAGTTTGATCCCCCCGTGCTTTTTTATTGTACTGAAGAAATTTGAAATCTAGTTGGCGAGCGATAACCAAAGAATGCCTCTTCTGTTTGGCTCAATATCAACAGTGTTAATATTTACCTGCATTTGAAACTCGTGTCCCACTCTGTAATCTTCCTCTATCGCTTGAGTTGAAGTACAGGGGACTGGGCTTGTGGGATACCTTTCTTGGATCATGGGATAGAGGATACCTTTCTAGGATGATTGGAGTAGAGAAGGCTGAGCTTGTAGAATACGGGGATACCTTTCACGAAACATTGGCTACGGGGATACCTTTCTCGGATCATGGGATACGCTGATACCTTTCTAGAATCATTGGAGTAGAGAGGGCTGCACTTACAGAATACGGGGATACCTTTCTAGGATCATTGGGGTAGAGAGGGCTAAGCTTATAGAACACGGGGATGCCTCTAGTACACTGACCCTTACAAAAGGTGTTCACCACTTACATTCACTGCACACTTAAGTGAGAAATGTGAACCACGGAAAGGCGGCGATAATTGCAGGATCTTATTATCTAATTAGGAAGTAATTCAGAGGGCGTCTTATGCTGACACGCTCTAGCTCCTGGTTCCTCCTCCGTGACATCCTGCCTGTTGCTTCGTGCTGAATGGCCCACACGGGTTTGTCACTTAAAGTAAATACTTTTGCTATTGCTACTGTTGCTGCTGCTATTGTTGCTGGCTTCTACTACTATTTATACTTATATTACTAGTATTAGTATCACTACTACTGCTACTACTACTACTACTACTACCAACACTATCACCTGAACGTCTACCACCATCAACCAACATCTACCACCATCAACCAACATCAACCAACATCTACCACCATCAACCAACATCTACCACCATCAACCAACATCTACCACCATCAACCAACATCAACCAACATCTACCACCATCAACCAACATCTACCACCATCAACCAACATCTACCACCATCAACCAACATCTACCACCATCAACCAACATCTACCACCATCAACCAACATCTACCACCATCAACCAACACTACCACCACCAACCAACACTGCCACCATCAACCAACACTGCCACCATCAACCAATACTACCACCATCAACCAACACTACCACCATCAACCAACACTACCACCATCAACCAACACTACCACCATCAACCAACACTACCACCATCAACCAACACTACCACCATCAACCAACATCTACCACCATCAACTAACATCTACCACCATCAACCAACACTACCACCATCAACCAACACTACCACCATCAACCAACACCTACCACCATCAACCAACATCTACCACTATCAACCAACATCTACCACTATCAACCAACACTACCACCACCAACACTATCTGAACCGGACATCATTTAAATGACTCTCGGTGTTTCTACTCTCTTGAGGTAAGTGTTAAGGGCTCACTGCCTCTCTTTCGTCGTTAGCCGTTTTTTCCTGCGACATTTTTGCTTATTTTTGCATTTGAAACTAAAACTTACGCAACACTTTGGAAGAGTTACTGTGGAGACGTTTCGCCCACCACCACCAGAAGCTTTATCAATCAGTGGAGAATGGTGGGAGACGTGTCGAGGGAGTTCAAGGTAATCAGCACTGGACTGATAAAAGATAAAGCCACTGGTTGGCGAAACGTTCCCACAACAAAGATGCCCCTAGGTATTGCCCAAATTTCTCTTTTATCTACGTATCGACTTTCTAAATCATTTGTATAACAACACATCTTAGATATCTACTACGTAGTAATTGTTGTCTTTATTAGTTGGTAAAAAGGTAGATACGGTAAGCCAGCGGAAGTGTGTAACAGGTCTCGGTTCGACCTTCGACAAAGACGGCTTCAGGGCGGCTTATCAAGTGCTTCTCTTCCCGGAACTCAAACTAGTTATTAAGGAAGGAGAGACGTGAAGCAGATTTTGTTTAGTAATCAGCACTGATCGCCGCCACCAAACCCATCACTGCTAAAAGCATGGCACGTTTCCAATCTCGGGAGAATTGGCTACACTAATTCTCACGGTACATAATACCGCTATTTACACCTCACCGACCTGGGAAGAGTCAGTCAGTCAGACACTCACAGATAAGAACCCGCGATCGGTGGGAAGATGAACCAGACCCGTCATTACCACAAGAAAGAACATGGGGAAAAAACATGCAATTTGCATCTTGTGTTGGTGACCTCTGTGCAGTTAAAAATATGATGACAAGACGGGAAAAGAGAGTGGGAAGGAGAGTAGTGGATAGTGAAAGAATAGTGAGGGAGAGAGGAAAGGTTGAAGGGAAAGAGGAACACCCTGGGCTTGGCCCAGCAACAAAGCGATGTGTGGCAGTGGTCTTGGTTTTAGAGGAGTTCGCGGGACAAATAAACACAAATGGAGTATAATGCGATCCTTTATGTTTTCATCGTGTCGGTATTTTATATCATTTAGCTCCAGAGGAGTTCTTAATGGTCGGGCTACCGAAGACTGGCACACGGTACCGAGCTGAACGGCTGTAACAAGGTTATGACAGAGGTAATGGCAGGGTCAGTGTGATGATTAGTGGGGAGAAACGAACACTTCAGAGGTTCACTTCTGCAGAGAGCAGGGGATGATAGGCTAGGTTAGTAGGCTAGGTACAGAGAGAAACAGGTACAAGGCTAAAAGGAAAGAATTGTGAGTGCGTCTGTCTCGTCTAGATAGGTAGTCCAGTCTTGTGATATGTCTCAAGTGTGTCAAGTTGCTTGTCCCTGAGCTTTTTCCAGAGGAAGTTGAGAGTTGAGATGCCGGTCCTGATGTGGAGAAACTCGCTCGTGGTGAAGTCTTACTATCCTACGTCTAGTACCCATCAAAACACCTACCCGGAGTCTACCTGGAGGGTATTTCCGGGGATCAACGCCCCCGCGGCCTGCTCCATGACCAGGCCTCCCGGAGGATCAGGGTCTGATCAACCAGAATATTACTGCCGGCCGCACGTAGTCCAACGTACGAACCACAGCCCGGCTGATCCGGCACTGACTTTAGGTATCTGTCCAGCTCCCTCTTGAAGACAACCTGGTTCTGGATCCACTGCAGTTTCAGGGCATGTGCCTTGCCCAAAATGCTCTGCATATAAAGGGGCTTTCTGCATGTATACCTAAATGCCATTCACCTTTGTACAAACATTGTATGATAAGTAAGACACATATGCAACAGTTGCGCATCTTTATTTCTAAATTCTTCGCCTACACAGTAGGCTTCTTCAGTTGAGTACAGAAGAGTATGAAGAAGCAGTAAAGATGTGATGATGTAATCAGTCCAACTTTTGGAGAAAAAGTATTTTAGGTGGTCAGTCCCTCAGCCTGGAGAAGGATTTTGCTCCATACCATTTTCATATTTACAAACATCGTATCATACTGAAACAGCAAAAGAAACAGATTGAAAATTACTGAATGTGGGGATCTAAGACTTCTTCTTAGTGCCTTCAAGACTGGTGTTGAAAAGCTGATGTTCCTACACCAAGAACATCCATCTCATTAAAATTGTAAAGACGATGTAGTTACAGATGAGAGGTAAATTTACCCTTTTTATATTAAATAAATTGGTTAACTATGTTAATTTTTATTTACGAAATAAATACGCTTGTTTATAGCGTTAGATTGGTTGTTTTGAAATTTCAGTACCTAATACCAAGAAAGAGGTGTGTTCGTATGTGCCTTGGAACCAAGAGGGGCGGCAGTCTGGAAAAAATTGGGAACCACTGCTATAGACCTATATCAAACTTGCCCTTACTGTCTAAAATCTCAACAAAATAATATATAAGCGAGTTTACTACCTAATATCTCACAACGTACTAATCCCCTGCCAGTCTGGGTTTAGGCCGAGAAAAAGTACGAATGATGCAATTATATAAACGATCGAACTGCTATAAGCAGCGCTGTAAAAAAAAAAAAATATACCTCTGGGCTCTTCACAGACCTACGGAAAGCATTCGATACAGTGGACCACAATCTTTTGCACCTTAAACTAGAACATTAAGGGTCATAGGACATTCCATTAATACCTAAAATCTTATCTTAGCAATAGACACTAGTTTGGCTACACAAATAGTGTAACCTAAACTACTCGGCCTACAATTGTTGGAGTGCCACAGGGTAGTATCCTTGGTCCGCTACTCTTTCTCATTTACGTCAATGACCTCCCCAGTGCATCTCAGTTTTGTTCGCAGATGACACTACTTATGTCTTCTCTCACTCAAACCCATCTATATTGAGTGACGCTGCTAACGACGAGCTACTAAAAATATCTACGTGAATGACCACCAACAAACTCACTCTCAATATAGAAAAAACTTACTCCATTCTGTTTGGAAACAGAACTTTAAATATCCAACTTAACATATTGATCAATGGTTCCCCCATTAAAAGGCACACTGAAAGCTAATTTTTAGGGCTACACTTTGACTGCAACCTTAAATTTCAGACCTAAATCCAACTTATACCCAAAAAAGTATTCAAAACAGTAGGCATCCTTTCCAAGATACGGTACTATGTACCCTAAACAGCACTACTTACACTATACCACTCTCTAATCTACCCTTACCTTACCAATGGTATTTGTGTCTGGGGATCTACCACGACCATTAAACCATTAAAAACCCAACAAAAAAGCTGGTGTGCGGATGATAACCAACTCCCGCGCCAGACAACACACCACCACTCTTCAACAGTTTGTACTTAATATACAAAATATGCATTGTCAGCATATGTCAGCTAGGCCTGTATACCTTGTACCTGGATTATACCTGTAGAGGGTTTCGGGAGTCAACGTCCCCGCGGCCCGGTCTGTGACCAGGCATCATGGTGGATCAGGGCCTAATCAACCAGGCTGTTACTGAAGGCCGCAGTACGATGTACGAACCACAGCCTGGCTGGTCAGGTACTGACTTTAGGTATTGTCCAACGCCTTCTTGAAGACAGCCAGGGGTCTATTGGTAGTCCCTTTTATGTATGCTGGGAGGCTATTGAACAGTCTTGGGCCCCTGACATTTTTTGTGCTGTCTCTTAGCGTACTCGTGGCGCCCCTGCTTTTTATTGGAGGTGGTGGGGATGATGTTGTATCTTGGGAGTGATTTTCGTTAGCAGATTTGGGACTAGCCCCTCTAGGATTTTCCAAGTGTATATTATCATGTACCTTTCTCGCCTTAGTTCTAGGGAGTACGAATCAAGGGACTTCAATCGTTCCCACTGGCAGTCCCAACTGGAAGATGAAAACTCAGATGAATCACGGATGTTGGAAGTATTTCTTCAGTCACAGATTTGTCAGGAAGTGGAACAATCTGGAGAGTGATGTAGTGCAGGCAGGATCCATACCTAGCTTTAAGAAGAGATACGATAAAGCTCATGGAAGAGGGAGAGAGTGGACCTGGTAGCGACCAACGAAGAGGCGGGCCAGGAACTGTGAATCGCTCCCTGCAACCACAAATAGGTGAGCACAGATAGATGCGTACACACCCACACAAAGGCTGCCACACTGACGCTGACCGCTACTCTCACTATACGCTTCGCCGGCGTTCAAGCTTCCTTCCTTACTGAACTTCCGTTACTCGTAATACCCGAGTCCCTCCTCCTGATGGGGTCACCACAGCCAGGTGAACTAAGAGGCTCCTCTAGGAGGCTCTTTGAAATTCACGAGAATGAATCATTTAGGTGAACGACATTCCCATTGTCACACCTTGACGATGGGCGGATATGGTATAAAATTTCGAAACCATGAAAAAAACCCCCACAAAATGCAGCATAACGCGGCATTTTACTGGCAACGTCTCGCTCACACAGTGGGTTTCATCAAATGAGTGAGTGTGGCGAAACATTGTCAATAAAAATAGCGATATACTGTATTTAAGTCTTATTTCTCCACCCAAACGAGTAGATCTAAAGAGTGAAGACGAGCCTCACCAAGATGGTGAGGGGGAACCAAGATGGTGAGGGGGAACCAAGATGGTGAGGGGGAACCAAGATGGTGAGGGGGAACCAAGATGGTGAGGGGGAACCATGATGGTGAGGGGGAACCATGATGGTGAGGGGGAACCATGATGGTGAGGGGGAACCATGATGGTGAGGGGGAACCATGATGGTGAGGGGGAACCATGATGGTGAGGGGGAACCATGATGGTGAGGGGGAACCATGATGGTGAGGGGGAACCATGATGGTGAGGGGGAACCAAGATGGTGAAGGGGAAACATCTTGTACAGAAATGGGTGGACAAAAAAATTCAGAAGATATTGTGAGAGTATGTAAATAGGGATAGGCAAGGACGTAACCTGATAATTATTAACAGCAAGGGACAGAAAACTGGTCCTTGAGGGGCGCCACTTGTAACCACTCCCCTGTGGCGAAACGTCGTAAACAAACGTTCTTTGGCTATGAATTATCATTTGTATTAAAGTTATAATACAAAGAGTGGACAAGTAAATGAATTAGACACATATATATATGGTGGGTTGCCTGAGCTCAGTAAGGGAGGATGGGGGGGGGAGGAGGGGGAGAGAGGCAGCCTCTGAAGGATGACTAAGATAGCGGGAGTTTTGTGTTGGGAAGGTCTGAGCTGTGACACTACAGTGGTAACTGTAGCGTTCTGCACCACCACCACCACCACCACTACCACCATCACCACCACTACCACCATCACCACCACTACCACCATCACCACCACTACCACCATCACCACCACTACCACCATCACTACCACCACCACCACTACCACCATCACCACCACTACCACCATCACCACCACTACCACCATCACCACCTACCACCATCACCACCACTACCACCACCACCATCACCACCACTACCACCAGCACCATCACCACCACTACCACCATCACCACCACTACCACCATCACTACCACCACCACCACACCACCATCCCCCACCACTCCACCATCCCACCACTACCACCATCACCACCACTACCACCATCTACCACCATCACCACCACACCACCACTACCACACACCATCACCACCACTACCACCATCACCACCACTACCACCACCACCACTACCACCAGCACCATCACCACCACTACCACCATCACTACTACCATCACCACCACCACCACTACCAACATCACCATCACTACTACCATCACCATCACTACTACCGTCACCACCACTACCACCAGGACCATCACCACCACTACCACCATCACTACTACCATCACCACCACTACCATCACCACCACTACCACCATCACCACCACCACAACTACCACCATCACCACCACCACCACTACCACCACCACGATCACCATCACTACTACCATCACCACCACTACCACCCCCACCACTACCCCCACTACCACCCCCACCACTACCCCCACTACCACCATCACTACCACCGTCACCATCACTACCCCCACTACCACCATCACTACCACCACCATCTAATATGCTATACTTCAGTCAAGATTGATGGACTGAGCACATCAACTCCTTTAATCTTCCGCCTTTCTCTGCATTGGACTGAGGAAGCCAATGGTTGGCGAAACGTTCAAAGAATAAATATACCCAAATGTTCTACAAGTGTCTCATTAATCAAGTCGATTTTCTAAACTGTGACCAGCAAGTCAATTTGCGTGCGGCCAGCAGTAACAGCCTAGTTGATCAGACACTGATCCACCACAAAGCCTGGTCCCAGACCGGGCCGTGGGGGCGTTGACCCCCGAAACCCTCTCTAGGTACACTACAGGTATTTATTCAAACTCTTGTGTCTACACTCTTCTTCCCAACTTCATAGCATTAAGAAAGAGTGGGATAGATTCCACGTAATCTATCCCACTCTGGGTTATTTCTAAGATTTTTCCTAAAATTCATAAACATGGTGTTCCTTTACTCCTCGTAATTTTCTCTGGTATCTCCGTTCCCTCATCCTCTTGCATTATGACTGGCCAAAACAATATTTTTGTGGTTTTAATCTCTTCCTCAACCTCGCCATTCTCAAGACCTTATCATACGTGTAAGGTCCCATCATACCTTTTCCATGCTAAGTCTCGATGTAGAATCACTCTTTACTTATGTTCCTCTTGACGGTGTTCTGTCTGAGATGGCTGCTGAGTAGCAACTTCACCTTACATAAGAACATAAGAAAGGAGGAACACTGCAGCAGGCCTGTTGGCCCATACGAGGCAGGTCCTTCATAATCCATCCCACTAATAGAATATTTGCTCAGCCCAATTTTCAATGCTACCCAAGAAATAAGCTTTGATAATTATATTTACTCATGTGCGAGTCCCTTGTAGATAACTGGTTCACGGAACCAACAGGTTGATGAATTAGACACTTGTGCAACACTTGGGTATCTATTGTGGAAACCCAATAAAGATACCCAAGTGTTGCATAATGTCTAATTCATCTTCCTATACCTTCTGTCTTTCTTCATCAGTAGTTGACTTGGACCTGCCTAGCATGGACCAGTAAGCCTGCTGCAGTGCTCCTTCTTTCTTATATTCTTATGCTTGTCTTTGTGTCTTTTTCATCCAAGGTAATTACTATTTACAAATATTTGGTTTTGTTATTTACTAATTATTTCACCTGTTCTTGCTGACATATATAAGGAATATATCAAAGCTATTTTGCTGCTGTTTGATGTGATTGTATATATGTAGATGTGATTGTATGTGGACGACCTGAGTGCTCTTTGGCCACATGACTTTTAGTCTTTCCCAACCTTATCTCGCTGATCTTTAGAAATTTTGCTCAGTCTATCGACTAAAACACAGCTCACTACTTCCCTCCAGTGATGTTCACGTCCAGTGCTCCGTGACGCATGTTTTTCCTGACTCAGTTAACCGCAAGCTCATGCAGAGTGGCATGTCTATCCACTATCTTTTTCTTGCCCTGCACCATCTGTCAAGATAAGTGTTTTTCCTCTGTTTTTTTTTATTGCTCATTTCCACCGCGCCTTCCACATCTGCTATGCTCAGTTTCTCGACTCTGAGATTTCAACACAGCCTTCTCTATCCTCCTAGTTTCATGAACTTTGCTTGCTCTCACGCGATAAATACTTTTTTCTCTCCTAAATCCACTTCTGTGAAAACTTCCGCACTTTGCCTTCCCTATATTTATAATTTACAGAGTCCTAACATCGCCCTCCCTTCCTTCGGATATCGTACTTGCATCTAACTAGAACCCTTCGTAGCAATCTTGTTTATACTTCTCTTGCCACTGCTACTATTGGTATTTGTCACTAGAGAAGTGTTCGTCTTCCTGACATACTGATACATCATAACCATCCTATAAACTGACTGATACCATTTTGTTAAGTCGGTACTTATGCTGGACAACATTGCTAGCGTGAATCACGGCGGAGGCGATACCAAGATATTGACAGCTGGTGAACAAGACGCAAACGCAGTGGGGGACTTTCTCAAACGTTTCACCCAAACACTGGGCTTTATCAAGTACATGATGATGTTTGATAAAACCCAATGTTGGGCGAAATGTTCTTTAAATGGTCTCCATTGCACAAGTGTCCTTTTTTTGCCCCCACACGAATCTATGTCTCGGTTTTGTGTCTGTTGATTCTCACCTTTCCCAACACACTGTCAAGTGTTCTGATCTTCAGAACGTACGTGACTTGACCCGACCTTGTTTTTCTGTCTTCACCTCATTTATTGCTGACACCTTATCACTTTTCTCTTTACATCTTTTCTGAAAGATTCTTCATTTGTCTTCAGAATTCCTCCTCACCACTTCAGTTGACCTGACCTCTGTTCTACTAATTTTCTCTCAGTTTCGACTCGACAATGATCCAGAACTGACCGAAATGTCGTCTAGAGTTTCTCCAAGCAATAATAATATTTATAATAATATATATATATATATATATATATATATATATATATATATATATATATATATATATATATTTGAATGTATATTACATGGATTACTCGAGTAAACCCAAAGGAGACGTAATCACGAAAAGTGAGGTGATATATATATGCTGATCTCCTCCTGAGGCCCTCTTCAGCAGGTCTTAGGGAGTAGTGTACATTTTAAATTGATGGACCCAATTTCAAAGCAGTCTGCTTTGAAATTGGATCCATCAATTTGAAACACCCTGTATACTTAGTGAAGAATAAAATGGCACAACACCGTGACTGAAAAAAGTACTCAAATAACCCACACACAGGACAATGGAACTTAGGACGACGTTTCGGTCGGACTTGGACTAGTTAATGGTCGAAGTCGGACCGAAACGTCGCCATAAGTTTCTAATGTGTGGGGGTTATTTGTGAATATTTGATGTGGTTCTACAGCCGAATGGGGACCTAAACTCGCATAGTCGACTGGCGTTATGAAAACTATAAAAAAAAAACTACTGTAACGCGCTACCAGTGAGCTACGGGGTAGCAATAATAGTAGCGCTACCAGTGAGCTACGGGGTAGCAATAATAGTAGCGCTACCAGTGAGCTACGGGGTAGCAATAATAGTAGCGCTACCAGTGAGCTACGGGGTAACAATAATAGTAGCGCTACCAGTGAGCTACGGGGTAACAATAATAGTAGCGCTACCAGTGAGCTACGGGGTAACAATAATAGTAGCGCTACCAGTGAGCTACGGGGTAACAAACAATAGCAGTAGTACTAGTGGTAGAAATAGCACATAAGCTGCATAATAATGTAACTCTCGCTCCGATAACCCCGTCAAAATAACCAGCGGGTCTTGTAAGCAATCAAGTCGTTATTTTTATAGGTTCTACCTCATGTTTACTTCTTTTTCCTGGTCAGAATTCATTCATGGTACGAGCGAAGAATTGTGACACAAGTGGTAACGAATTCGGCTCACATCTGAAGTATCCGGGTGCGATCCCGGAACGGGTGGAGGCGTTGTTGGTGTTTTCCCTATACCGGTTCCTGCAGGTCACCCACAGGTAACCGACTCTAGTGTGTCGCATCCCGGGGGAGAGGATCAAAGGACCCAAACGGAAGTAAGCCACGCTGGCTTTCCCGGAACACCGGCCGGAAAGCCTAAAAAAAAAAAAATGGATTTTCAGCCTTATTTGACTAGCGGTGAATATGATAAATGAAAAGAAAAACTTTAATTGATGTCTGACTGTGTCTGGTCAGCAGTCTGACCTCAGCACAGATGGAAAAAAAACGGAATATATTTCATTACTTCCGCAGTTTGTTCAACGTTTCCAGCCCAACACCTGAACGTAACGAAATTAACAACAACAAAAAAGGAAGGTTCGTTCCGAATAACGAATTTACCGAACCTTCCGATGATTTATCTAACAGCGATGATAAGAGAGTCGTTAAAAAACTCTTTAGTGTAATTACCACGTATTATATTTTGTACGCTAAGTGGATGTTGCCTCTGGAAGGGGGTAGAGTCATAGCTCCTGGTCCCATGCTAGTTATCATTTTGTCCTAGGCACATGTCGATTAGACACTAGGCCTGTTGTATGTGTGTGTAGTCACCTATTTGTGGTTGCAGGGGTCGAGTCACAGTTCCTGACCCGGCCTCTTCACTGGTCGCTACTAGGTCCACTCTCTCCCTGCCCCATGAGCCTTATCCTACCTCTTCTTAAAGCTGTGTGTGTGTGTGTGTGTGTGTGTGTGTGTGTGTGTGTGTGTGTGTGTGCTGGGCAACAGAAAACGGGAGATGGGCTCATGGGAGGGCACCCGTGTTTATTCAGAGGATGTAGGCCACATCACCAAGGTTAACCGTTAACCACTATTTGTTGAGCTGAACAACAGTGGAGCGTTGAACAACAACACCCTTCAACACCTACCTTCGTTTGACACCACCTCGACTCGTTTGACACCACTTCGACTCGTTTGACACCACCTCGACTCGTTTGACACCACTTCGACTCGTTTGACACCACCTCGACTCGTTTGACACCACCTCGGCTCGCTTGACACCACCTCGGCTCGTTTGACACCACTTCAACTCGTTTGACACCACCTCGACTCGTCTGACACCACCTCGACTCGTTTGGCATCACCTCGGCTTGTTCGACAACACCTAGACTCGTCTGACACCACCTCGACTCGTTCGACAACACCTCGACTCGTTCGACAACACCTCGGCTCGTTTGACACCACATCGACTCGTTTGACACCACATCGACTCGTTTGACACCACATCGACTCGTTTGACACCACATCGACTCGTCTGACACCACCTGCACTAGCGTCTGACAATACCTTCACTAGCGTGTGACACCACCTGCACTAGCGTCTGACAATACCTTCACTAGCGTGTGACACCACCTACACTAGTGTCTGACACCACCTACACTAGTGTCTGACACCACCTACACTAGTGTCTGACACCACCTACACTAGTGTCTGACACCACCTACACTAGTGTCTGACACCACCTACACTAGTGTCTGACACCACCTACACTAGTGTCTGACACCACCTACACTAGTGTCTGACACCACCTACACTAGTGTCTGACACTACCTACACTAGCGACTGACACTACCTACACTAGCGACTGACACTACCTACACTAGCGACTGACACTACCTACACTAGCGTCTGACACCACCTACACTAACGTCTGACACCACCTACACTAACGTCTGACACCACCTACACTAACGTCTGACACCACCTACACTAACGTCTGACACCACCTACACTAACGTCTGACAACACCTACACTAGCGTCTGACAACACCTACACTAACGTCTGACAACACCTACACTAACGTCTCACAACACCTACACTAACGTCTGACAACACCTACACTAACGTCTGACAACACCTACACTAGCGTCTGACACCACCTACACTAACGTCTGACACCACCTACACTAGCGTCTGACAACACCTACACTAACGTCTGACACCACCTACACTAACGTCTGACACCACCTACACTAACGTCTGACACCACCTACACTAACGTCTGACACCACCTACACTAACGTCTGACACCACCTACACTAACGTCTGACACCACCTACACTAACGTCTGACAACACGTACACTAGTGTCTGACAACACGTACACTAGTGTCTGACGTGACCTGTACTCTTGTAAAATAAGTCAGTTTGTCTGACTTTTTTGGGTTATCTTAGATAATTTACATTATATATGATATATTATATTAATGTGTACCTGTGCCTAAATAAACTTACATAATAAATTTTTAATAATGATTATAAATGATGATAATGATCTCTATAATGATGACGATGCTTACTACGATGACTAATAATGATGACAACTACAGTGATGATAACAATAATTCAACATTCATCATGAGACATACCTTGAAGGAGGAGACGACACTGTGTGCAGTTCCTGAAGCAGTGATTCTACCTTCTTGTTTATACTGTAGCTGAGGAGCGCCCTCTACACTGACACACACTCGTTATGTTCATTACGTTGCTTCTAATCTATGTATCACAGAGGCAGTTGAGGTTAACCGCTGAAACACAGTGAACAGGGCTGGTGTGGGAAGGTACGGCTGTGGTGGTGTGGGAAGGTACGGCTGTGGTGGTGTGGGAAGGTACGGCTGTGGTGGTGTGGGAAGGTACGGCTGTGGTGGTGTGGGAAGGTACGGCTGTGGTGGTGTGGGAAGGTACGGCTGTGGTGGTGTTTGGGAAGGTACGGCTTTGGTGGTGTTTGGGAAGGTACGGCTGTGGTGGTGTGGGAAGGTACGGTTGTGGTGGTGTGTGGGAAGGTACGGCTTTGGTGGTGTGGGAAGTACGGCTGTGGTGGTGTGGGGGAAGGTACGGCTTTGGTGGTGTGGGAAGGTACGGCTGTGGTGGTGTGGGAAGGTACGGTTGTGGTGGTGTGGGAAGGTACGGCTGTGGTGGTGTGGGAAGGTACGGCTGTGGTGGTGTGTGGGAAGGTACGGCTGTGGTGGTGTGGGAAGGTACGGCTGTGGTGGTGTGTGGGAAGGTACGGCTGTGGTGGTGTGTGGGAAGGTACGGCTGTGGTGGTGTGTGGGAAGGTACGGCTGTGGTGGTGTGGGAAGGTACGGCTGAGGTGGTGTGGGAAGGTACGGCTGTGGTGGTGTGGGAAGGTACGGCTGTGGTGGTGTGGGAAGGTACGGCTGAGGTGGTGTGTGGGAAGGTACGGCTGTGGTGGTGTGGGAAAGTACAGCTTTGGCGATGTGTGCGACGGTCTGGCTGTGGTGATGTGGGAAGGTATTGCTGTGGAGTGAACTCTGTGGGACGGGTGGAGTTAAGGAATGAGTTCTGTGGGTGTGAGTGGTTCGCTGCACCACCGTTGGCGTTCCTTCACCTCCCACTGTTGAGACGCTTCTGACGCTGAGGTCTTACCCTGCACCGCCAGCGTTGCTGCTGCTGCTGCTGCTGCTGCTGCTGCTGCTGCTGGTATTGTGTAGCACTGTATGCTGCTGCTGTTGGTGCTATGTATAGCACTGTGCTGTTGTTGGTGCTATGTATAGCACTGTGCTGCTGTTGGTGCTATGTATAGCACTGTGCTGCTGTTGATAAGTGTTATGTACTCACCTATTTGTGGTTGCAGTGGTCGATTCATAGCTCATGATCCCGCCTCTTCGCTAGTTGCTACTAGGTCCACTCTCTCCCTGCTCTAAAGAGCCTCATCATACCTCTTCTTAAAGCCATGTATGGATCTTGTGTAGCGCTGTGTGTGTGTGTGTTACTGCTATAGGGACACTATGTCGACTCTCACTTCATATAAGATTCATCCTTTCATTCCACATCTCTGCCCAACACTCCAGCATTCACTTCTTAAACACATTAATCGTCCATTGTAACATCACACATCTCATCTAATGCCAGATTTTACTGGGGAAAAATAGTCCCCTTCTCTCCTACATCCCCTAACCTAAGTCTCACTTTCCTCATGAAAAACTTTACATATTTTAGCAACTCGTCATATATTTCATTCATCTGCAAAATCAGCCTCATCGCTGCTCAGTCTTATCCATCATATGTCCTTTTCAAAGTCAACGAATGTAAAAAAAGGCTCTTGCTCTACCGTCCACTGGATGGATATGTGGTGGACAATAAACTGTATAATTCATTCCCTTTCAATTATGAATACTTACATCATTAACCTGGTACCTCATCTTGCTGTAGCTACCACTAAATAATTGATTATAATAATAATAATAATAATAATAACCACTAAATAATGATCTAATATACGAAACAAGTGATGAAGGTCCCAGGACCGAAACGTTTTTTAATAAATATGTACCAGTGTTTACTCAGGTTTCTTTCTAAACCACTTTGTCGGTATCAGTTACCAAGGTTTATTCTCGTGCCTACCCTTCAGCCATTTATTTACCAATATATATTGAGTATTACCACAATTCAATTAAAGTTCTTCACTGCCTTCACCTTTTTACACCCTAAACTTTCCTACCACGTCCTTTAAATCAATGTCTCCCAGCTTAGTAACTTAATGTATTCTACACACTCACACATATCTTAGTGGGATTCGACCCCCATTCCTCCCTCCCTCACACACAATGTATAATTGCAAAGCGAAGCTTTATTATATTAAGATTCACAGTTGATTCAGTTTTGAATTCCATGTAAGAGGTATATTCAAGATTAAAAAAAAATCAGTGATTTTAATAAAAAGATTCCCAGTAAAAACTAATATTTTGTCCAACTGTGGCTCTGACCAACACTGGTTGAGGTTTTGTCCGACACCAAACAATTTTTTCATAAATGAGCCTCAAAACCCTGCCAATGTATGCCAAATTTCTGACATAACCCTAACTCCTCTAGACTTTGAGAAAGCCATTGACAACATGCCCATGCACTCAGCCCCAGACCCAGACTCGTGGAACTCTGTGTTCATTAAGAACTGCAAGAAACCTCTCTCACATTACCTAAGTATACTATGGAGAAGGAGCTTAAACACAGGCGAGATTCCACAGTCACTAAAAACAACGGATATAACCCCACTCCATAAAGGTGGCAGCAAAGCAGTAGCTAAGAACTATAGACCTTTAACGTCCCATATCATAAAAATCTTTGAAAGAGTTCTAAGAAGCAGGATAGTAAACCACCTGGACTCCCAAAAATTGCACAATCCAGAGCAACATGGTTTCAGAGCAGGTCGCTCCTGCCTCTCGCAACTACTGGACCACTATGATATGGTCTTAGATGCTCTGGAAAACAATCAGAATGCAGATGTAGTATACACAGATTTTGCAAAAGCCTTTGACAAGTGCGATCATGGTGTAATAGCACACAAAATGCGTGCTAAAGGGATAACTGGCAAAGTAGGCAGATGGATCTTCAACTTCCTAACCAATCGAACACAAAGAGTAGTGGTAAACATAGTTAAATCGGATGCTGCCATAGTGAAGAGCTCTGTCCCACAAGGCACAGTACTCGCACCTATCCTGTTCCTCATTCTCATATCAGACATAGACAGATGTAAACCACAGCACTGTATCATCCTTTGCAGATGATACTAGGATTTGCATGAGAGTGTCATCCATTGAGGACACGCAAATCTCCAAGAAGATATAAACCAAGTTTTCCAATGGACAACAGAGAACAATATGATGTTCAATGAAGACAAATTCCAACTACTCCGTTATGGAAAACTGGAGGAAATAATAGCTAGAACTGAGTATATTACTGTTGCATGCAAAGAGTACGTAACCTTTATTCGGAGCATGTTAAACACACCCACATAGGCTCCTACCTGAGTCTACCTGAGAGAATTCCAGGGGTCAACGCCCCGGGCCCGGTCTGTGACCAGGCCTCTTGTTGGACCAGAGCCTGATCAACCAGGCTGTTACTGCTGGCCGCACGCAGTCCAACGTACGAACCACAGCCCGGCTGATCAGGTACCGACTTGAGGTGCCTGTCCAGTGCCTGCTTGAAGACAGCCAGGGGCTTGTTGGTAATCCCCTGATGTGATGCTGGGAGGCAGTTGAACAATCTTGGGCCCCTCACACTTATTGTGTTGTCCCTCAACGTGCTAGTGGCACCCCTGCTCTTCATTGGGGGGAATGTTACATCGCCTGCCGAGTCTTTTGCTTTGTAGGGAGTGATTTTTGTGTCAAGTTTGGTACTAAGCCCTCGAGAATTTTCCATGTGTATATAATAATGTATCTCTCCCGCCTGCGTCTAGAGAGTACAGGTTTAGGAACTTCAAGCGTTCCCAGTAGTTGAGGTGGTTTATCGCACTTATGCGTGGGTGAAGGTTCTCTGCACATTTTCAAGGTCAGCAATTTCACCCGCCTTGAAAGGTGCAGTTAGTGTGCAGCAATATTCCAGCCTAGATAGAACAAGCGATCTGTAAAGTGTCAACATGGGCTTGGCATCCCTGGTTTTGAAGGTTCTCATTATCCATCCTGTCATTTTTCGAGCAGATGCAATTGCTACATTGTTATGGTCCTTGAAGGTGAGACCCTCTGACATGAACACTCCCAGGTCTTTGACATTAGTTTTCGCCTCTATTGTGTGGTTGGAATTAGTTTTGTACCCCGATGAGATTTTAATTTCTTCACGTTTTCCGTATCTGAGTAATTGAAATTTCTCATCATTGAACTTCATATTGTTTTCTGCAGCCCATTTAAAGATTTGGTTTATGTCTGCTTGGAGTCTTGCAGTATCTTCAACGGTGGACACTGTCATACAGATTCGGGTGTCATCTGCAAAGGAAGACACAGCACTGTGGCTTATATCCCTGTCAATGTCTGATATGAGGATGAGGAATAGGATGGGAGCAAGTACTGTGCCTTGTGGAACAGAGCTTTTCACAGTAGCTGCCTCAGACTTTACTCTGTTGACTACTACTCTTTGTGTTCTATGTGTTAGGAAATTATAAATCCATCTACCAACTTTTCCTGTTATTCCTTTATCACGCATTTTGTGTGCTATTACACCATGGTCACACTTGTCAAAGGCTTTTGCAAAATCTGTGTATATAACATCTGCATTCTGTTTATCTTCTAGAGCATCCAGGACCTTGTCGTAGTGGTCCAGTAGTTGGGACAGACAGGAGCGGCCTGCTCTAAACCCATGCTGTCCTGGGTTGTGCAATTGATGGGTATCAAGATGGGTGGCGATCTTGCTTCTTAGAACCCTCCAACCAGCAAACCATCGTTAGGGGTTTGGCGATGGGGCCCCATCATCAAATCAACGAGTCGGTTCAGCCAATTATAATGCGAGTTTGACAATGACAAAGGTGACGTGGATACCACTCACAGTTTGTCATTGGAATTCCTGCATTGAGCTGGTTGTGGAAGGTTGTCTCTGTCTTTTGGCTGCTATTTTGCCTTGACAACCGTGGCTTGTACTATTATTATTACTCTCTCTGTACATAGTGTACATACTTGTATATACTTGTACAAACCCCTATCTTATAATTGGTGAAGGAAAAGACAAAAGTCTGATATAATCATACTTGCTTGGTAAAGGAAATACAAATTCAAAGCATTTTCTACTGTGTTTCTTTGCTCCAAGCTCCCTTTTACACTCAGGTTAACAGGCCATGAACCTGAGGTTGTAATAATTACAAACTCCAATCACACAATAGAGCGGAAAAGTAATGTGAAGGTCCTGGGTGTGGTAATGTCCAAAGACCTCACCTATAATGACGTTTTATGTGGGTGTTCTTGCAGAGCAGGGTTGCAATGATAAGGCTTCGAGGCTTCTACTTTATTTGTAATAAAAGTGCGAGTTCACAGGCTGTGTGTTAGTGGCCATGGCCCGGCGGGCCATGCACCTGAGGGAGAGAGGAGTTAGGCCTGTTGACTGACTGATGTCTGGGCACCAAGTGAGGGAGAGGCAAGGGTGAGGCAGACTCACGTGGGTATGCCTACAGGCTTGCCTTCTGGCGGAAACTATAGGAACTAGCATGGCGCGAAATATGAACTCAACTGGCAGACAGCATGGCTGTCTATGCAGACAGCAAGGCTGTCTACACACCTTCAAGGACCAGAACAATGCCACTATTACAACTGCGAGGAAACTGATAGGATGGATAATGAGAACATTCAAGACAAGAGATGCCAAGCCAATGATGATCCTTTTTAAATCACTTGTTCTCTCTAGGCTAGAATACTGCTGTACATTAACTTCCCCATTCAAGGCAGGTGAAATTGCAGATCTAGAGAATGTACAGAGAACCTTTACTTCATGTATAAGTTCCATCAAACACCTTAACTACTGGGAACGCCTGGAAGCACCAGACTTATATTCACTGGAGCGCAGGCGAGAGATATATCATAATTCACACCTGAAGAGTCTGGAGGACTGGTTCCAATATGCACACAGAAATCACTCCATACGAAAGCAAAAGACTTGGCAGACGGGCAACGTACCCCAGTGAAAAGTAGGGCGCCACTGGTACACTAAGAGAAAACACAATAAGTGTCCGGGGCCCAAGACTGTTCAACAGCCTCCCACCAGCCATTAGGGGCATTGCCAGTAGACCTCTGGTTGCCTTCAAGAGGGAGCTGGACAGATACCTAATGTCAGTGCCAGATCAGCCGGGCTGTGGTTCGTACGTTGGACTACGTGCGGCCAGCAGTAACAGCCTGGTTGATCAGGCCCTGATCCACCGGGAGGCCTGGTCATAGACCGGGCCGCTGGGACGTCGATCCCCAGAATGCCCTCCAGGTAAACTTGGGGTCACATTGTGGCCCTGGCTGACACTATCTTGAGGCAAACATACTCACACATCTGTCCATGAAGCCTAACCATCAGCTCTTTTATTCAAAACTGTCATTTCTTTGATCGGAATTATTACTGATTTTTATTCCTTGTGGGATATGAGAGAGCTGGAAACACACTAATTTTCTGTTTCATTCCAGTGGTGGTTGTGATTGCAAATGCATGTGTAGCCCTCATTGTGGTTGAGACACAGCTGTGTCATGTTATTGCACTAGTGCCTGCCTGAGGTACACTCGTCGATATCCATACATGTTTCCAGGGATTCCACGAACTCCTGATACTCGTCACAGTGACACGTTACTGCGATGCTCCTCGTGATTAACTTGTAGAAATTTTTATTAGATGCCTTATTGATTTTGCAGCCTCTGTCACCGCTGAATCTTTGGTCAGCACAGGGGTTAGTATTGCGGGAGTCGCATTTTTCCCAGCTCTCCTCGCGCCTGTATGAGCAACAAGGGTTCGGACAGAAGGAATACATAGCACAATTAAAGGGAATGCTATTGTCGGCGCGGAAGTCGAGGTCAGGATCAGATGCGTTCGGGTGTGTGCTGTCACACTATATCATTTGCGCCAAGTAAGGAATCTCATGCATGGTGTACCAGCACATAAACAGAGAAGCTGTCACCAGCTGCTAGTACCTTTTCTACTTGTCAATCACCGTCTCCTCTTTTAGTAATTCTATTATACGGTTTGTATGGTAGATCTCTTGTTTACCGTCTCCGCCCTCCAAGTGTGTATCGGGACAGAAGATCCTGAAAAGGCCCTGCCTCTCACATAGTCCATGGTGTGAACCCTCTACTCTGGTCACCCTGTCATACCTAGTGGTGAGCTGCAGTTGCTCCGCCACACTTGATAAATAGCTGACACACGAGATGAAGCTTGGAGAGCAGTTATCTACCACAGCAAAGTCGAGTGAGACGGGCACGTAGGGGAACCTCTCGTAAAGATCCACTTTGTGCTTGATCTCCCTGGGATCATCGAGGGCAGCCCTCAGCACCCGCAGTAGGAAGGCGGTGTCATGGACCTTCATGGAGATGATCTTGTCACCCCGGTGCCCGAATTTCTCACCCAGGTATCCCACATGAGGTTACAGGGGGTTAAAAAGTTTACTCTTGTCCGCTTCATAAAAAATCTCCCCCACATTCTCCTCTTAGTCTTTTGTAAGAACAAAATTCACTACAAAAACTACTAACAAAATAGCAACTTTCATTTTGACTTTATTTATCGCATTATATTTTTAAATTCTCTCGCCAACAGCTCCATATTGAAGATAATATCAGATGTAACTTAAAGCATAGTTAGGTTAGAAAGGAACTTATTCCATGAAACGCTAAACCTAGGTCTTCATACACAAAGATATTATTGAACACTATTCATCAGTTCTCACCAAACTAATAAAAAAAGCCAAACAATTGTACTACTCCAGCAGATTCACTGAAACAAAAGGAGATATGAAAAAGACCTGGAAAACACTCTCACAGATTCTGGGCACCCACAAACTGAAAAAAACTAGGGATATTGTCCTAACTAAACCAAACGAAACACCACTACAGCCTATTGATACAAGATAAATGACTTCTCAACCATAGGATCAAATCTTGTCAGTAAAATCCCAGGTACCAACGCACGAGCAAGTGATTACCTAGAGGGAAATTTCCCATCCTCATTCTAGCTTGCACCTACTGAGCCCACTGAAGTCACCATGATAATCAAGTCACTTAAAAATAAATCAGGGAATCTGTCTCAAGTCCCACCATTATTATACAAGCGAGCCGCCCATGTCCTTTCATATGCTATTTCATTACTTTTTAACAAATCACTAGAAACTAGCACTTTCCCGACACTACTCAAAACAGCAAGGGTTACACCAATGTACAAAGGTGGTGACCCCACAGACGTTAACAACTATAGGCCAATATCAAACTTACCGTTGCAATCCAAAATCTTCGAGAAACTTGTGCACAAGAGATTATACTCGTTTATAACAACACAAAGCATACTCAACCCCTGCCAATTTGGCTTCAGAAAAAAATAAAAGCACTAACGATGCAATCGTAAAAATGATAGACCTGCTTTACACAGCACTGGAAAATAAGGAATATCTATTAGGACTTTTTATTGACCTTAGGAAAGCTTTCGACACAGTAAACCACAGCATCCTTCTGCATAAACTTGACTAATATGGTATAAGAGGTCATGCACTTGCATATTTCAAATCCTACCTTACTAATAGGTATCAGTATGTCACCATTAAAGACACAACCTCCTCGACACGACCACTTGATACTGGAGTACCACAGGGAAGTGTCCTTGGTCCCCTGCTCTTCCTCTTATACATCAGTGATCTTCCCAATGTATCACAACACCTGAAACCAATTCTCTTTGCTAACGACACGACTTATGTCATCTCCCACCCAAATCTTGCCACGCTCAACACCATTGTTAACGACGAATTACTAAAAATATCTACATGGATGACAGCCAATAAACTTACACTCAACACTGATAAGACCTTCTATATTATGTTTGGTAACAGAGCAGGTGATGCACAATTAAACATTAAGATCAACAACACTCCTATTGCTAAACATAATGAGGGCAAATTCCTGGGCCTATACCTCAACAGGAACTTGAAATTCAGCACTCATATCCAACACATAACAAAGAAAGTGTCCAAAACTGTGGGGATCCTCTCTAAGATACGTTACTATGTACCATAATCAGCCCTACTCACACTATACTATTCACTCATCTATCCCTACCTAAAGCCAATAATAACCCAACAAAAAGTCGCAGTAAGAATTATCACGCACTCCAATACTAGGCAACCCCCCACTCTTTAAAGACCTAAATCTCACTGGAACATCCAATACAGAACATCCACTGAACATCTACACTAGAACATCCACACTACAGAACATCTACACTACAGAACATCTACACTACAGAACATCCACACTACAGAACATCCACACTACAGAACATCCACTACAGAACATCACTAAGAACATCACACTAGAACATCCACACTACAGAACATCACACTACAGAACATCTACACTACAGAACATCACACTCAGAACATCTACACTACAGAACATCCACACTACAGAACATCCACACTACAGAACATCTACACTACAGAACATCTACAGTACAGAACATCTACACTACAGAACATCCACACTACAGAACATCTACACTACAGAACATCCATACTACAGAACATCTACACTACAGAACATCTACAGTACAGAACATCTACACTACAGAACATCCACACTACAGAACATCTACACTACAGAACATCCACACTACAGAACAACTACACTACAGAACATCCACACTACAGAACATATACACTACAGAACAACTACACTACAGAACACTCTACACTACAGAACATCTACACTACAGAACATCCACACTACAGAACATCTACACTACAGAACACTACACTACAGAACATCCACACTACAGAACATCTACACTACAGAACAACTACACTACAGAACATCCACACTACAGAACATCTACACTACAGAACATCTACACTACAGAACATCTACACTACAGAACATCTACACTACAGAACATCCACACTACAGAACATCCACACTACAGAACATCTACACTACAGAACATCCACACTACAGAACATCCACACTACAGAACATCTACACTACAGAACATCCACACTACAGAACATCTACACTACAGAACATCCACACTACAGAACATCCACACTACAGAACATCCACACTACAGAACATCTACACTACAGAACATCCACACTACAGAACATTCACACTACAGAACATCCACACTACAGAACATCTACACTACAGAACATCCACACTACAGAACAACTACACTACAGAACATCCACACTACAGAACACATACACTACAGAACATCCACACTACAGAACATCTACACTACAGAACATCCACACTACAGAACATCCACACTACAGAACATCCACACTACAGAACATCCACACTACAGAACATCCACACTACAGAACATCCACACTACAGAACATCTACATACAGAACATCCACACTACAGAACATCTACATCTCAGAACATCCACACTACAGAACATCTTGACACTACAGAACATCACATAAGAACATCACACTACAGAACATCCACACTACAGAACATCTACACTACAAAACCCATCCAACATTAACCTCTAACTAAAACATTTTTGACAGTTACGGGAAACATACACCAGACACAAACTTCTCTTTGACATTCCCCGTGTCCGGCTAAATCTATACAAAAATTCAATGCGCATAAAAGGGCCTAAAATCTGGAACTCCCTGCATGAAAACTCTAGAACTGCAGACACAACCTCCATTTTCAAAAGCACCGTTAAAAAACATCTTATCTCACTTACGCACCCAACCGGTAGCTAACCACATGAAAACTACTTTATCTTGCACATATCCACAGCAAAATACACTTATTGATATCTGTAAATCATCATTAATTTACACATGACTGTAAACAAAATTCTGAATACAACTATTGCTTCATAATTCTTAAATTAGTCATAAGTTTGCCTAAGACACTCCAACATAGAAACTGTATCATGCCAATACGACACCATTTCCATTAATAGATAAACTAATTGTTAAGTTCTTAAATATTTTGAACTACTTCAATTTTGTAAATCTAGTTAATCACTACAATTACCTAACCTTAATACCATTATAATTATTGTGTCAATATAGAGTAAGATCTAGTATAAGTCTGCCTGAAATGCCTAGGCATACCTAGGCATACTAATGACCTTCTTGTAATAAGTATTTTATAATATGAACTAATACCATAAGTTATGTAAACCCCACGTTTGTAATATTATCAGAAATAAAGAATTTGAATTTACATCTTGGTCTCGATACCTGGAGATTTACCTGGAGAGAGTTTCGGGGGTCAACTCCCCCGCGGCTCGGTCTGAGACCAGGCCTCATGGTGGATCAGGGTCTGATCAACCAGGCTGTTAATGCTGGCCGCACGCAAACTGACGTACGAACCACAGCCCGGTTGGTCAGGTACTGACTTTAGGTGCCTTCTTGAAGACAGCCAGGGGTCTATTGGTAATCTCCCTTATGTATGTTGGGAGGCAGTTGAACAGTCTAGGGCCCCTGGCACTTACTGTGTTAAATCTTATCGTGCTAGTGGCACCCCTGCTTTTCATTGGTGAAATGTTGCATCGTCTGCCGAGTCTTTTGCTTTCATAGGAAGTGATTTTCGTGTGCAAGTTTGGTACTAATCCCTCTAAGATTTTCCAAGTGTATATAATCATGTATCTCTCCCGCCTGCGTTCTAGGGAGTACAGGTTTAGGAACTTCAAGCGTTCCCAGTAATTGAGGTGTTTTATCGCAGTTATGTGTGCTGTGATTTTCTCTGTACATTTTCTAGGTCAGCAATTTCACCTTGAAAGGTGCTGTTAGTGTGCAGAAATATTCAAGCCTAGATAGAACAAGCGACCTGAAGAATGTCATCATGGGCTTGGCATCACTAGTTTTCAATGTTCTCATTATTCATCTTGTCATTTTTCTAGCAGATGCGATTGATACAATGTTGTGGTCTTTGAAGGTGAGATCCTCTGACATTATCACTCCCAGGTCTTTTACATTAGTTTTTCGCTCTATTGTGTATAGTTGGAATTTGTTTTATGCTCCGATACAGTTTTAATTTCCTCACGTTTTCCATATCGGAGAAATTGAAATTTCTCATCATTGAACTTCATATTGTTTTCTGCGGCCCATTTAAAGATTTGGTTGATGTCCGCCTGCAGTCTTGCAGTGTCTTCAATGGAGGACAATGTCATGCAAATTCGGATGTCATCTGCAAAGGAAGACATGGTGTTGTATCTTACATCCCTGTCTATGTCAGATATGAGGATGAGGAACAGGATGGGAGCGAGTACTGTGCCTTGTGGAACAAAGCTTTTCACCGTAGCCGCCTCAGTTTGATTAGTTTGATATCTTTATTATGCACCCCATACCCATCCTGTGGGCGGTAGTCAAAAGATTACAGAGGTACATAATGGGTCCAGGGACTGGACCTCAAAGTTTGATAGCTGAGCAAGTTACAAAGGTAATGAACTCAGATGGTCACAATCATGACAAGTTACAAAGGTATTTGCAGATTACAGAGGTATATAGGGTCCAGAGACTGGGCCCCAAAGTTTTGATAGCTGAACAAGGTACAATGGTAATTAATTCACTAGTTACAAGGTAATGAATCATGTGTAAATTTACTTACGTCTGTACATGGTTGCACTCATGAACAAATTATAAAGCAATGAGCAATCTATTAGTCACACCCAGCCACAACTGTAATGAGTTATTGGTGCAAATTTTAATTGTTGGGTCACACACACACACATATACATATACACATACACACGCATACATGTATATACATACACACATACACATACACACATGTACATACACACACACACACACACACACGTGTCAATGCTTTATTTACAGGGAGCAAAGTCAGGGTATTTTTCCAGAATGGTCTGTAATATACCACTGTGGATAAAATACTTTGACATATCTTGAACATTTCTGAATGAGTAGTCTCTGAATTCATTAATTTTATCGCACTCCAGTACATAATGACGCAGGGTGTGACAATAATCCAACTGGCAAAGTTTACATCTTGTTTGGTCTACATCTGGTGGTGGTGATTTAACCTGCCAAAGATACTTGTAACCCAGCCGGAGGCGGGCGGTAGTGACATCCAAGAGTCTGCTTATTTTGTTGGATGCACCATAGACATGTGGCTCCTCCTGCATGATAGAATGATGATAGATGGACTGACTGGTGTCAAACTCCCTGAGTCTTAAGTCAATAAAATTCAGTTGAAGTTCTTTTCGTATTATTGTTCTCAAACTGCTAACTGACAAGCCAAGATTGTAGGATGAGGAATAGGATGGGAGCAAGTACTGTGTCTTGTGGAACAGAGCTTTTCACTGTAGCCGCCTCAGACTTTACTCTGTTCACTACTACTCTTTGTGTTCTACTTGTTAGGAAATTATAGATCCATCTACCAACTTTTCCTGTTATTCCTTTATCATGCATTTTGTGCGCTATTACACCATGGTCACACTTGTCAAAGGGTTTTGCAAAATATGTGTATGCATTTTGTTTGTCTTCTAGAGCATCCAGGACCTTGTCAGTAGTTGGGACAGGCAGGAGCGACCTGCTCTAAACCTATGTTGCCCTGGGTTGTGTAACTGATGGGTATCTAGATGGGTGGCGATCTTGCTTCTTAGAACCTTTTCAAAGATTTCTATGATATGGGATGTTAGCTGTATCAGTCTGTAGTTCTTTGCTATTACTTTACTGCCCCTTTGTGGAGTGGGGCTATGTTGCTTTTAGCAGCTGTGGGACGACCCTTGTGGCCATGCTCCCTCTTCATAGGATGTTAAAAGCACATGATAGAGGCTTCTTGCAGTTCTTGATGAACACAGAGTTCCATGAGTCTGGGCCTGGGGCAGAGTGCATGGGCATGTCATTTATCTCCTTTTCAAAGTTATTTGGCGTCAGGATAATATCATAGGTTTTAGTCTACCAAATTCTGTTTCCCTCTCATAAAAAAATAATTTAGGTCATCGACTCTCAGTCTGGTTAGCGGCTCACTAAACACCGAGTCATATTGGAACTTGAGCAGCGCACTCATTTCCTTGTGTATCTGTCATCTCGTCTAAGTAGGGGCGCAATAATGGATGTTGTTTTCGACTTTGATTTGGCATAAGAAAAGAAATATTTTGGGTTTCTTTCAATTTCATTTATAGCTTTTAGTTCTTCCTGCGTTTCTTGACTCCTGTAAGATTTCTTTAGCTTTAGTTCGATGTTTGCTATTTCTCTGACCAGTGCCTTCCTTGGTATTACAGATATATTGGCCTCTTTTAGCCGCTCTGTTATTCTTTGCCTTCACCTGCATAAAGAGCGCCTTTCTCTTTCTAGTTTACATCTTCTCTTCATTTTCCTTAAAGGAATATGCCTTGAGCAAACCTCAAGTGCCACAGAGTTAATTTGTTCTAGACATAGGTTTGGATCCGTGTTGCTTAGGCTATCTTCCCAGTTTATATCATTTAGGACCTGGTTGACTTGGTCCCACCTTATGTTTTTTGTTATTAAGTTGAATTTGGTGAAGGCTCCCTCGTGACTGATCACATTTTGTTAGTCTGGGGCCCCACGCATACATGTCTGAACCTCTATTATGTTGTGATCTGAGTATATTGTTTTTAATATGGTAATATTTCGTATCAGATCATCATTGTTAGTGAAGATGAGGCCCAGTGTATTCTCCAATCTTGTAGACTATTATTTGCTGGTTTAAGGTGAACTTGGTGCAGAGATTTAAAAGTTCGTGTGTGTGTGAGTTTTCATCTGAGCTGCCTCCTGGGGTTACCTCTGCTACAACATTATTTGCTATATTCCTCCATTTTAGGTGCCTTAGGTTGAAATCCCCCAGGAGCAAGATTGTAGATGAATGGTTCAGAGAACCGACAAGTTGGTAAATTAGACACATATGCAACACTTGGGTATCTTTAATGAGGAAACGTTTCGCCATACAGTGGCTTCATCAGTCCAATACAAAGCAGGAAGTTGTAAGGAGCAAGATGTTGTGGGCAGAAGCTGGAAAACTGTTCCTGGAATTGTTGGGAAGTTGCATCCGGAGGCTTGTATACAACCACGATGACCAGGTTTTGGTTCTCGATCTTTACTGCCAAAACGTGAACTACATCATTTGAGGCATTTAGTAGTTCCAAGCATATCAGAGACTCCGTGACGTACAGGTCTACCCTTCCCATTTGCCTGTTCACTCTGTCGCATCTGTATAGGTTATAACCCGGGATTCATATATCATTGTTAAGGTGATCCTTTATGTACTTGTAGAGATAAAGATTTTATTATTATAATTATTGTTACTTTTACTAGCGTCGACGAAACATTGTGGTTTTGGTTAACTTATCGTCTCTGTTTTCTTTGAAGCATTAACGTATAGAAGAAAATGATATGTGTCATAAACTTAAATATTTTTAGAAGAGGTAGTTAATAATAATAATATCTTTATTTACTACAAGACATGTACAGTATACAGGTAGTGACATCAGTACATACTACTATAGAAAGTCCTTGTTTTATATTTTGGGAGATAGGTCATGTCCTAGGATGCCCCACAAGTCACTAACAATCCCATTTGATGGGAACATGACAACAGGTAAAACACGCCAATGTTTCTGCCTGGCGGGAATCGAACCCAGGCCCTCGCCGTGAAGCGAGCTTGAAAGACCACCAGAGCCCTGATATTTGATACAGGTACACATAAATACAGTTGCATAAATTATCATACATAGCAGCATATGTGTACATTACCTAGGGTAACCCAGAAAAGCCAGACGAAGTAACTCATTTCCACTGGGGTCCTTGTTACTTGTTACCTAGGGTTACCCTATGGTCAAACAATATGACCATTCTATTCGGATTCCCTAGAGAGCCCAGTAAAGTCCGTGGAAACATTAGGACGTGTTTCCTTCAAACACCTGCTGTCCCTGTTCACCTAGCAGTAAGTAGGTACCTGGGTGTTAGTCGACTGGTGTGGGTCGCATCCTGGAGACAAAATTAACCTAATCGCCCGAAATGCTCTACATAACAAGGGTCTTTCTATATAGTATGTCACTGATGTCAGCTATGGTCTCTATAAGTTGTATCATGTACTTGTAGAAATTATTATTATTATTATTATTATTATTATTATTATTATTATTATTATTATGATTGTTGTTGTTATTATTATTATTATTATTATTATTATTATTATTATTATTATTATTATTATTATTATTATTATTATATTATTATTATTATTATTATTATTATTATTATTATTATTATTATTATTATTATTATTATTATTATTATTATTGTTGTTGTTGTTGTTGTTATTATTATTATTATTATTATTATTATTATTATTATTATCGTACTGTAACTTACAGCTATGCTCTAAAAAATAAGATTAAGTAAGTAAGTACGTAAGTGTATTTATCCTGGTGGTTAAAGCTCTCGCTTCACACGGTAGAGTCAGGGTTCGATTCCCAGCGAGGGTAGAAACATTGGGCGTGTTTCTTTACACTGGTTGTCTATGTTTACCCATCAGTAAAATGGGTACCTGGGAGTTAGTGGACTGGTGTGGGTCGCATCCTGGGACAAAACTGACCTAATTTGCCCGAAATGCTCTGCATAACAAGCGGCTTTCTAAATTACTTTACTTTTACTACCTCACTTTACTTAGTTTACTAACTTTACTTGCTTTACTTACTTTTACTTGCTAACTTTCCTTTTACTTAAACAAATAAAGTCGTCTTACAACAAACCAGATGCAAATTTTTAATCTATCTCCAAATCCACCTAATTTACATAACCCAATTGCATCACTTAGTGTTTCCTAATGCGTTACGAGTCCTACGGCAGTGAAATCCGGCCAAAATACGTAAAATAACGTAGAAATACGGTAATGTGTGTGTTTAAATAAGGGTGTTCGTTTCCGTTGGTTTCGGCAACAGTGTTTGTTTATTGACAGGAGAGTCGGGTTAAAATCAGGACGAGAATTTTTTTTCTTCTCTGGGGGAAGAAAATAGGTATTTTCCTCTGCAGGTGCTATACCCAGCCACAGAGTGGTTGTCTTCAGGTACGCTAGGTGCCTTCACGAGGTGTAATAAGGTGGCGTTTGGGTGTAGTAATTAGGTGCACTAGGAGAATTTAGGTGTTCACTGTGTGATTCAGGTGGTCACAACAGGAGGAGGTTGTTAGGTGCACTGTGGTTCAGGTGGTCACGAGAAGGAGGAGGTTGTTAGGTGCACTATGTGGTTCAGGTGGTCACGAGAAGGAGGAGGCTGTTAGGTGCACTGTGTGGTTCAGGTGGTCATGAGGAGGGGTTAGGTGCACTGTGTGGTTCAGGTGGTCATGAGGAAGGGGTTGTTAGGTGCACTGTGGTTCAGGTGGTCATGAGGAGGAGGTTGTTAGGTGCACTGTAGTTCAGGTGGTCACGAGGAAGGGGTTGCTAGGTGCACTGTGTGGTTCAGGTGGTCACGAGGAGGGTAGTTAGGTGCACTGCACCTCACGTGATCACGATGGGGTGGTTAGGTACACGAGGAGACAAGTTAGGTGTGCACTGTGCACCTCAGGTAATGACATCCCTCAAGAGAGAGGTGCCTCCATGCCATGACAGGGCTCTTGATCCAAGGAATCAGACCTATCCTTCCCCTTGCTTCCCATTCCTCAGGTGCTGTAGGACCCCCTGCGGGTTTAGCGCTCCCCCTTTATTAAAAAAATAAATGGCATTAAATTAGATCATAAAACTTGAATCCTGTTTAGCAATACTGGGTTAGTAACCAACCTTGTTTATCCCACCTGGCTTATTAAATGGCTTTGATGGGTTAAATAACCATCCTGGGTTAATAGGGTCATCACACTCTCCTACCGCTGACTAAACATGTATACTTAACGTATAAATTAAACATGTAAACTGGCAAGACAGCGATTGAATGAATGATGGTGAATGCGTTTTCTTTTCTGAGTCGCTTTGGTTGGAGATGGTCATTGGGGTTGCTACGGAAATATATACGTTATATTAGGTACAGGAATGCTTCATTGATACGGTGAGTTAGGTTCCAGACCACCGCCGCAAAGGAAATCGCAACCGTTTCTTTTCTTGCTTGTGCACGTAAATGCCTCAAAATATGTTTGTACTATCATTTATTAAAAAAGATGCAAAAATAAAAATTTTGTTTTTAAATTGCTGAAAACCGTCTTAAGAGCAAGGCATGTGCTGTAAATAATAAATACAAATATAAATGAAAAGTGCCGTATTAGTGAGGTATGCCTGTGTATAAACAGTATATGTATATGTTTGCTCTGCCCTCTTTCATGTCAATCAAATTGGAATAGGAATTTTATTCAGTTATAACATAAGTATAAAATTACGGTAGCAACATCTAATTAAAACTTGGTGTGATGGCATTGTACGTGCATATTTTGTTTCTGTTTAATTTAAATTTAAATTTACAATTTAAACTAATAATTCTTTGAAGGTGCTGCCTTGATGTTGGTGATGGGCTCATGAGGTAGAAGGTATTAGATAAAAGGTCACATGTGCGACTAGTGTGACATTTTATAGTGGCATGTTTCGCTCTCCACGAGCTTAGACAAGCCAATATTGGCTTGACAAAACTCCTGGAGAGCGAGTAAATAAGTAAGTTTATTTCAGTACAGGTCCATATAAATACAGTTACCATACATAGTGACATGTGTAAATTACCTAGGATAACCCAAAAAGTCAAAGTGACTTTTTTCCACTGGGATCCTTGGATTTCTAGATACAGATTAAAAATATTTTTGAGAATGTAATAAATAAAATAATCTTTGATGATTTCAGCATTTCTTGGGTTGGGTTTTTCCTATTACAGTGGAACCCCGGTTAACGAAAAAAATTCATTGCAGAAGCCTGCTCAAGTGCCATTACCGAACGAATTTACTTCCTTAAGAAAAAATGTCATTTAGGTTAGTCTATTTCAGACCCCTAAAAATACACTTCCACAAGCACTTACAATATTATACTTACATAATTGCACGATTTCCAGGGTGTTCGTTAACTGGGGTTTCACTGTACTTTATTTTCGTTTGTGCAGTACAGTGGACCCTCGGTTTTCATCGATAATTCTTTCCAGAATGCTGTTTGTTCCCATAAGGACAAATGTAAATTAGATTAGTCGTTTTAGACCCCAAAAGTACACTTGCAAAAGCACTGACAAAAATACACTTACATAATTGTTCGAGTTGGGAGCTGTACGAAAACCGAGGGTCCACTGTATTGTTAAACTTTTCAATGTTTTCAAGTAAAACATGTTCCCTTATGTTTGTTAATTCGACTAATATTATTTTACAGATCCTAGAATGCATGAAGAGGACAATGCACCATAAAGGATGGTGTCTAGGTGTGGTACTCTTGAGGGCCATTGCAATATTAGTAATTTGGGGTCCTTTGGTTGGGATTCTCAGAGGTGTGAAGGCTGTCGTTGCTTACAGTACCCAACTTGATACAACGTATGCGGAGGGGAACGATCCCAAACCATTAGAGACTTTCCCAGAATTATGGCAGAGAATATTCCTCTGGGGATTTTTCTCTCTATTATTTATCCATATTGTGTCAGCCATCATTGCGTTTTTGATGCTCAGACGACATAAATATGGAAGGTAAGATATAACCTTTGGAAATTCTTAAATTTTTGTTTGTCAAGTTTACAATATCTGTCATAGTAATTAACTGTAGATTTATTAAGTTTACAAGAAAGCTATGATTAATATTATTGTGTTACCCATCTTGGTTTCATGCATGAATTGATTATTATTATTATTATTATTATTATTATTATTACTACTACTACTACTACTACTACTACTACTACTATTGCTGTTACTAGTATTATTACTCCTACTGCTACAGTACATTTAAATATTCAGTACCTTTTATATTCAGTAATAGGTATACTGTATAGTATACATGTAAATAAATACACAGTATGTGTGTACAATACCTGTGTACTGTACAGTATTATAAAATAAGTTTCATTCAAGTCTTAGAGAGTTCCTGTTACCAGTTCTGTTAGCTGACTGTAAATAGAAGTTTGTAAGATTTTCCTGGTATCTTGTATGTTCATGAGACAGACAGAAAGAAAATACAGTGGTACCTCGGCATACGAACAGCTCCCAACTCGAACAATTATGTAAGTGTATTTTTGTATGTGCTTTTGTAAGTGTATTTTTGGGGGTCTGAAACGGCTTAATCTAATTTATTCCTTTTGGGAACAAATTTGTTCAGTATCGGCACTCGAACAGCCTTCTGGAACAAATTAAGCTCGTAACCCGAGGTACCGCTGTACTAGCAATTGTACCAGAGTGCAAAATATTTAATACAGTAGTAGGGAGGGGGGCGATACTAAAATATTTGCCGATACCAATGCCAGTACAGCCTCTTCTCACTTAATGACCAAGTTGCGTTCCTAAGAGTAGGTCGGTGAGTGAATTGGTCGTTATGTGAGGAGCATTCTGTACTGGTAGTGGGTTTGTGTCAACCATCTTTAGATAATTTTTTAATGTTGCCTCTGCACCATTTATAACATTTTTAGTATATTTTTAAATGATTATACATAATGTACTGTACTAGTACCAGCCAAGTTACGACCTGCTCGACATACGACCACTCGTACTTACGACCGTACGTCTGGCAGCAGTACGGTATGTTCAGTATGTTTATCAAGAAGAGTGCTCCCCCACCTCATCCCACCCCTACCCCTTCAGAGGAAGAAAGCGTAGACGAATTTATGTAATTTTGATTTACACTATTTACACCTTAGCTTAAGTTGTTTTGTACTTTTCTGTTCATGCATACGAATAT
Source organism: Cherax destructor (assembly GCA_009830355.1). Lineage (NCBI taxonomy): Eukaryota > Metazoa > Arthropoda > Malacostraca > Decapoda > Parastacidae > Cherax > Cherax destructor. The sequence continues at coordinate 99,266 of WNWK01003470.1, read as the reverse complement.
TTTCAGTTTCTTACATTCGAAGTGAATTTGAACACATTGTTTTGTATGCAAGAGTTCTCGGAAATAAACAACTATTTGTGTTGTACACAGTGTTTCTCCTAAACCTTACAGTATAAGATACAGTACGTGCTAAAAGCATAAAAAGTAAAGTAATAATTGAAATACAAAAATAAAACAATAAAATAAAATCATTACAATAACTGTGATGTTGATATACAGTAGTAAAATATTTAGTAAAAAGTAGTAACATACGATACTATGTAGGTACCTTATATGTATTATGCCCTACCCAGTATGTCGGCAATTTTCTAAGGTTCAACTTGTGTCCATTTTGACTTACGACTGGTTGGTCGGAACCAAGCTCGGTCGTAAGTCGGATGGTACTAGTACAGTGGAACCCCGGTTTTCGTCCGGTGCGGTTATCTTACAATTCAGTTTTTGACCACTTTTTTCGGCGAAATTTTCCCCGTTTTCTTACATCCGCTCGGAAATCATCCGCTTGCCCATGGGACGCGGCCGCTCATACGTTCGTGACTCAGTCTGCCTTGTTACTCGTTCAGTGAGCATTGCTCCGTGCGTTCATCTGAAACATTTCGTAATAATCCATTGTTTTTTGTGCTTGCGACTGCTAAATAAGCCACCATGGGGCCAAAGAAAGTTCCAAGTGCCAGCCCTTTGGTAAAGAAGGTGAGAAATACAATAGAATTCAAGAAAGAACTCGTAGAAAAATATGAAAGTGGCGTACGTGTGGCTGAGCTCGCCAGGATGTATTGGAAGTCCAAATCAACAATCAGTTCCATCCTGGCAAAGAAAAAATAAATCAAGGAAGCTGATGTTGCAAAAGGGGTAACTGTGCTAATGAAAGAGATCGCAAACAATCAAAGATGTTGAGAAGTTGTTGTTGGTGATTTCCAGGACGATTAACTCTTCTTGGAGAAAATTGTGGCCAGAATGTGTCCTCCAGAAGGATTTTGAAGGGTTTGAGGCTGACCCTGATGACTCTACATCTGTTGTGGAACCTATTATGTCTTTGGGAAAGTCCATGTTGTTGGAGGTGAGTGGCCAGGATGTGGAAAAGTTGGTGGACAACTACAGGGAAGAGCTAACAACTGAAGAGCTGCAAGACTTTCATCTGGAACAGCAACAGACCTTAGCTGAGGAAATTGCTTCAGAATAGGAGGAAGAGAGAGAGGAGAATGTGCCTTCTTCAGCGATTAAGGACATTTGTGCAAAGTGGAGTGAGGTACAATGGTACCTCGGTTTACGATGGTCCCCAAACTCGCCCTTTTATGTAAGTTTATTTTTTTAAATGCTTTTGTAAGTGTATTTTTGGGGGTCTAAAAGGACTAGTCTATTTTACATTATTCCTTATGGGGATAAATTCGTTTGGTAATGACACTTGAACAGCATTCTGGAATGAAAAAATATCGTTAACCGAGGTACCACTGTACGTACAAAGTTTTGTGGAGAAATATCACCCTAACAAAACTGTTGCAAGCCGTGTCAGCAACATGTTCAATGACAATGCCATGTCCCATTTTAGGCAAGTCTTAAAGAGACGCCAGACACAGGCCTCTCTGGACAGATTTTTTGTGCGACAGGGGTCCAGTGACTCTCAAGCTGGTCCTAGTGCCAGTAAAAGACAAAGAAGGGAAGTAACCCCAGATAGGGCTTTGATACCTGAAGTCCTTATGGAGGGGGATTCCCCTTCCAAACAATAACCTCTCCTCCCTCTCCCCTCCTCGCCATCTTCCATACGCCAACAAGTCTTCAATAAAGGTAAAAATGATGTTAAATGTTCATTTATCCATTTCATTAGTGCTTTATATTTATTTTTCATTGCTTTCTGTATGTAAACCTATAGTTATTCTCTATAAAATTGGATTTACATTATTTCTTATGGGAAATATTACTTCAGTTTTCGTACAAATCGATTTTCAGCCGACCTTCTGGAACAGATTAAAGACGAAAACCAGGGTTCCACTGTATACTGTAATAAACAGAATAGAGGAAGTCAACTGTAATGTACATTATTTAGGTTTGCATATTAGTCGGAGAGCTGGTCGTAATTCCGAACTGTCGGTAAACGAGTATGTCACTAAGTGAGGAGAGTCTGTACTGAAACTCAATATTAGGCTTTGATATGTACCTGTGCCATCAGAATTAGCTGGAAGCAATTCAATACAGCCTCTCCTTAATTAACGACGGAGTTCCGTTCCTAAGACCACGTTGGTAAACGAATTCGTCGCTAAGTGAGGAGCATACTATAATGGTAGTGGGTTTTGTGTCAACTCTCTTTGATATTGTTTTAATGTCACCTTTGCACCATTTATAACATTTCTGGTATATATTTAAATGTTTATACAGCAGTGTACTGTACAGTGGACCCCCGGTTTACATCATTAATTCGTTCCTTCGTTCCAGAATGCTGGTCAAGTGCCACGAATTTGTTCCCATAAAGAATAATGTAAATTAGATTAGTCCTTTTAGACCCCAAAAATACACTTACAAAAGCACTTACAAAAATACACTTACATAATTGTTCGAGTTTGGAGCAGTACGTAAACCGGGGTCCACTGTATATTGTAATAAACGGATTGGAGAAAATCAGCTAATATACATTATTTAGGTATACATACTGGTCAGAGAGTCCATCATAAGTCCGAGTCGTCAGTAAACAAGTTCGTCGCTAAGTGAGGAGAGGCTGTACTCAATTTCAGGCTGATACCTGTAGTGCCATCAAAGTTCACTAATACTAGTACAAATACTTTGGCACATCCCTGTTTAATAGGCTTCTATGTAACTCTTATATTGTTTGGCAGTTTTACCTTAATCCAGGCAAGTAACCCTTACAAAGTTTTTCCTTACCTACATTTAGCTTACATACACTTATCTTTACTTTTGTGTGAGTGTATTGATTATTTTCACCCCTGTAATGTTTTCAGTATAGGAGGCCTGGTCTTGGAGCAGAGGGTGACAATTTTCTGAATTGTTCACAGAAAACAAATAACTTAAGTGGATGACATGTGCTCATGAGATTTTGCATGAAACTTGTCGATTAATTTATAACGTGTGTACTGTTTAGAATAAATAAGTTGAAATGTACTGTATGTATATAAATAAATTGTAATAATAAAAAATAATAAGAATAACTTTATTGTAGACATGTCCTCATAATGTATTTTACTGTACAGAAATTGATTGGATTTTACAGACATTAAGTGTATTATATGATCTGTAGTTTATGTGAGTAATTCTTGGTAAACTGCATTACACATTTGCTGGTGAATTGGTTCTGGCTCTATCAGAGTTGTATGCCAGTCTGGGAGTATGGATTAAAATATTTGTGTTTTAATTGCTCCAGGCACGTGTAAAAAACCTATTTCCCGCTTTTGCATTAGCTGTGGAATGTCTTTAATAATCTACATCAGACTGTGAATAAACTGCCACCAGCAATTTAATGGTTGTCTGTCAAACACGCCTCTAGACTTCCCTTGTTTTTTTTGTATCTCTTAACATTTTTCACTGAATTTTTTTAATTATCTAATACAGCTATTCTTCATGGGGAAGTGGAAAAGAATTCTTCCTTCGTAAGCCATGCGTGCCATAAGAGGCGACTAAAATGCCGGGAGCAAGGGGCTAGTAACCCCTTCTTCTGTATAAATTAATAAATCTTCTTTCTTTCAACAAACCAGCCATATCCCACCGAGGCAGGGTGGCCCAAAAAGAAAAATGAAAGTTTCTCTTTTTAACTGAGTAATATATACAGGAGAAGGGGTTAATAGCCCCTTGCTCTCGGCATGTTAGTTGCCTCTTACGACACACATGGCTTACGGAGGAAGAATTCTGTTCCACTTCCCCATAGAGATAAGAGGAAATAAATAAAAACAAGAACCAGTAAGAAAATAGAAGAAAAACCTAGAGGGGTGTGTATATATATGCTTGTACATGCAAGTGTAGTGTGACATAAGTGTAAGTAGAAGTAGCAAGACGTAACTGAAATCTTGCATTTTATGAGACAGAAAAAAGACACCAGCAATTCTACCATCACGTAAAACAATTACAGGCTTCTGTTTTACACTTACTTGGCAGGATGGTAGTGCTTCTCTGGGTGGTTACTGTCTACCAACCTACTACCTATCAAATTACTAAATATAAAAAGAAAAAATATAGTTTTTCTTTATAGGTCAACCTGCCTTGGTGTGATGTGGTCAGTGCATTAAAAAAATACAGCTGTATTTGAATTAAATGCTAGTTTTTTGTTCAATGATTATAGTTTGAAAACTAAAATGTTTGTATTATTTGCAGGTTTTCAGCTGCGTGTATTCTACTCATTGGAATGTGCACTACATTTACCATGTGTGCGGCTACTAGCGCTGCTGTTGGGTTTGTGTTATACCAGGCCAAGATTTCTTTGCAACCAATTCATGCCATGATTTGCGGTATAGCCCAAACAGCTTTATACATTCTTTTCTCATTTTCACGAGTAATGCCAACCTTATAAGCTCCACGACTTTGAAAAGACCATTTCTTTGAATTTCTGGTAATAATGGTAATTTTTGTTTGCTACTGGATTATAAAAGAAGTGATGAATGATATTACATAATAATTTTTGTTTGATACTGGATTATAAAAGAAGCGATTATTGATATTGCATAAGAGAAAGAAACTTTGAAATATTTATAACAAACTTTTATATAGGTACAACTGATTTGGGCGACAAAAAGATGTAGAGCATCAATGTTTTTTTTTTTTTTTTTCACTTACAGTATGTGTGATTAAAGGGCAAGAATTACATATGTATGTTTTAAGAGGAGGTGTTCTTTTCTTTCATAATTATAAAAAAATTTGACAGGAACTGAAACCCAAATTGTATCATCCAGAGCAAGGAGTAGCGAAGGCTTGATCCTCTATCTGCTAGTCGTGGTCTGGTCTCTGACAGCCCAAACTTAATTTCAATCCATTGTTTTTTTATTCTTATTCTGTCGTAAATATTCTTGAAGTAACAAGAGGTGTTACTGCAGTATATATACCTTCATGGCCTTGTGAAAATACCCAAAAGTGTGTCTTCTGTAAGTAGTTGCAGATTAGATTACATTCCAGTTGAATGCATAGAAATCCATCCATTATTAATCAGTCTTAGAAGGTAGATTGCTCACCAAGAAATATACTTTTTAAAAATATTTTTTTTGCTCTCAGTTTTCTGTACCACTTTATTAGTTATGGAATGCTGTTTTTTAATTTTGCCTGTGACTGATTTTACATAATTCACAAATTTTTTAATGAGCGCTTGCTTAATTTTTGTGTTGTTGACTTAGTTTATTAAATAAAATAATAACATTTGAACTAACATTGTAAGAGAGAACTTTTTTTTTTACAATTACATGTACAGTGGACCCTCGGTTTTCGCTGAAAATTCTTTCCAGAATGCTGTTTGAGTGCTGTTATCGAACGAATTTGTTCCCATAAGAACAAATGTAAATTAGATTAGTCATTTCAGACCCCCAAAAATACACTTACAAAAGCACTTACGAAAATACGCTTACATAATTGTTCGAGTTTTTAGGTGAACGAAAACCGAGGGTCCACTGTACTCTGTTTACATATTAATTAATTTTTTTTATAAGCAATAATTTTTATTTCTTTTGGTTAACTTGTAGCTGGAAGTATTATTTGTGTAATTTGATTCATTCAGTAATGATATAATAGTAAGTTCCTCCATTTATGGTCTGCAACTCTTGGAATTAGGCTCATGGCCTAGGAAGAATGGAAAGGTTATAATTCTTTTGTATCTTAGCTTCATTGTGGCCTTTATGTTGCAATATCAAAGTTAACCTTTGTTTTATGCTAAGAGTACTATTCCATAGTGTGGAAGTGTGTCACACATATTATCGAAGATTAGTTTAATTTTTCACGCAATGTTTGCCATATTGTTTATAGCCATTTTGAGTTTTAATGTAAACTTATTGCACTTAATTGATACATTTGTACATGTCAGCAGTCATTGTTAAGGTACCATTACGTTGCTTCTAACCTGAAATTATTCCCTCGAAGAATTCCCAGCAAACATTTATAGACAAAATCTTAGTTGCTAATATAAGTTTTCTTTATTCAGTAAGAATTTTTTCTACATTTTTACAGTTATGGGGGTAGGTATTGCTTGTCAATGGTTTTTGTGGCTGTGCTGTAAGTATGCCCTAATATCAGAGAATGTGTAGTGTCTGTATCTTTTGAGAGTTTTGGCTTATGTTTCTTTATATTGATAAAATTAATATTGACTAGATTTTTGTGGAAGTTTTTGCCATAATGTGATATGTCAGAAAGCTTGATCCCCCCCTTTTTTAAACTTTTGACAACCAGAGAATAATGTATTTTTTTATAATAAAGATAGTTTTATGATTTAACTATTTCATTATAAAGCAAAGTTGTACTCAGCAGGTCTGAGAAATATTTGCATATAATACACTATGTTTGAAAAGAAGAAAACACTCGTCATCGCTTTCTAGCTGCATTTCCTGAAGGAAACAAACTGGGGCTCAATACTGACCTACTGTACAATATAACTAATAGAATGAATGAGAAATTTAATCAGTGAAGAATCTTATTAGGTAAGAATGCATGAGAGTTGATTGGTGTGTTGGAAGGCATAGGCCTGGGAAAAATGCTGAAAATATGTCTACTATTAGGTTGATAATGCATTACAAAACCATCCTGAGCTCCCTGTTAGCATTAAAATATTGTTAATCAATACCATCAAATGTTGTATACTGAGGCAGAGCCAGAACATTTACAGTGTTGACTTGAGTTTTTTAACCATAAGTTAAAAAAATTTGTGATTGATTTTTATGGTTATTATCAGTGGCGGCTCGTAGCTAAAATTAGTGGAGGTGCTGCTTCAGAAATTTTTTAGCCATTGTTTTAATATTGTGTAAAACGAAAAAAGCATATAAAAAGAAAATTTATATGTAAGCTTGATAAAATCATAAACAAAAAAATATTTTTTACTTACCTAAATTGTTAGAGTTTAAGCTTGATCTATTCATTTAAAAAACGAAATCCATTCTTCTTGTTCTACTTTGCGCGAAAAGATTAATAATTTTCTCCTGAATTAAATAAAATAGCTGGAAACATGATAATCATTTAATTCTACACTTTATCACATTCAAGAATATGGTACATGGTTTTTAAGCACAAAACACGTCGCTGAGTCAAAAAAAGAAACACTACCTTACACTTGCACAACAGAGTCGGCACTGCGTCAGCGACAGTGCTCTCTCTACCTAGCTTGCAGCATCTTATCTCGGACATGTGCGCATGTGCACAACATCCAAACACCAAGTCGCTGGAACTGTAAAGCGCAGTTCCATACAAGGTTTTTTGTCATTTTTTCATGTACTAGGGGATGGCTACTGACATTAAGCTTAAGGATTATATAATGTACAGGTATAAAGAAAGAATTAAAGAAAAAAAGACTCATTATATTGAATGTTATCGATCATATCGAGTGAAAATAGGGGGTGCTGCAGTTCCGTAGTGCCTATACATGAGCCGCCACTGGTCATTATAGAATAAGAAAATCAGTGAATTGCTGCAGTAAATTTACTTAAGATTACAAATAATAACTGTATTAGAAGCAGGCATACAATAATGTTCGGCTTATATTTTTGTCGAGCTTTTTAAATTGTTAAATATTAGGTTGAGAAAGGAAGAAAAACTTTCAAAATTAAATTATTCTAAATAATAAATAAAAATTTCCCAAAGAAGAGGGTATTGGTACTGGAATGACATACAAGGTACAGTTACTGACCTAACAAAATATAGATTTTTTTATATAGATTTTTTTTCAATGCACCAGCTGTTTCCCACCGTGGCAGGGTGACCTAAAAAGAAAAACAAAAGTTTTTCTGTTTTTACATTTAGTAATTTTTATATTTATACAGAACATATATTTAAAAAATAGTTTTGTGCCAAAAATTGCCTTATCTATTACTTTAGGAAGTTTAGAAGAATTTTCTTCTGTGCAATATTCTGTATTGCAAAAGTAACAATAAATGCATCTCTTATTTTTGGCTCATTTCATTATTGTCTTTCAGATCAAAAAACTATTATAAATTCATTGTCCACTTCTTAAAAAAATCTCAATATCGAATATTGTACCCAGACCTCGCTACTCTATTTGTAAACGCACAAGGATCAGACCTCCATGAGCCTTCATTATATTAATGTAACAGTAATAATGATAATGTGAACCCTTGGTACACACCTCACGACTTAGACAATTATATTTTCACTGCCTTTGCTGTCTGATCTTGGCAATATTCGTTATTCAGTTTCACTTGTTAAATTATGCCCAATTACTGTATCATGAGATTTAATAATTTGTATCTGTTGCCATTCTTGATGATAAGCTAAATGTATACAAATTTTGGCAAAATAAACCCTCCCACCCATTTTTAAATCATTGTTCACTTAATAAATATCAAGTTGGTACCTGGGTGCTAGTCAGCTATTATTTGGTGATTTTTCAGTCGTCAAGACAACTATTGTGTGCCCTATGCTGGAAGATGGTCAGATACTTGACTTGGGGCAGGCCTCTATAAACCACGGACTTCATGTCCCTGACACAGATATATTAAAAGTGTTCATATATTGCCTATTATATCCAAACTGTTTCACTGTATATTTCAAGGTCTTCAATTTATGGTAAATTAATTCCAGCTCAGTCTAGTCATAGCCACTTATAAATGGGACACAGTTTTCCCATCTAACTCATACTCTTTATCATTCCTTGCTTTGTCATGGAATACAGTACATCATAAGTAAACACACTTTTATAAATTGATTATATCCTGCTTCAGGTGTAGTAATATAACTTTAATGAATACTTTACCTGGTAAAAGTAAATATTTATATGGTAGCTTGTTTAGGTATTTCTAAAAGGGATCCTCCATACAGTGCATATCAATTTTTTTTTCCTCCCAGGTGAAGAGAAAATACTATAAAATACTAACACAATGATAAGAGACAAAAACGTTGTATAATGTCATTCTTTATTTACGATGTTTCACCCATATAGTGGATAACTTTATAAAGCCCATTGTTTGTTGGCAAAATGTTGTAAATACAGGATTACAATCTACTGTATTTGTGTGCTGTCCAAGGTTTCCATATACGTACAGTGGACCCTCGCTATTCGAACACTCCAAAACTCACCCTCATTCCAGAATGCTGTTCAAGTGCTGTTACCAAACGAATTTATTCCCATAAGGAATGATGTAAATTAGACTAGTCCATTTCAGACCCCCAAAAATACACTTATAAAAAGACTTACAATAATAAACTTACATAAAAGGGTGAGTTTTGGAGTGTTCGAATAGCGAGGGTCCACTGTAACTTAAAAACACTGCTTCTGATTGGCTTCAGACTCTCAACACTGGGGCATTTCATTCGATTCTTATTGGACTGTTTACATACCAATTTACAATTTTTTAAAATGAATCTAGAATAGCAGTTGCTTTATGATACCACGATATTGCCTCTACTTATTGGCTTCACACATTCAGTGCTGATGCATTCTGCTCAAAGGATGGCTTGCATTGGTATATTGGTATCCTTGCAGTGACTTCAGAATGTATTTCCTGATTGGCTTCAAACTTCTAACGCTGTTGGGCTGTATAGGTACCAATCTGCCAATTTTTATTGAAAAAAATTGGAAATTGGTTTCCATGTCATTATATGAGAATGCCTTTTTTACATCAGCTTCAGATTTTCAACATTGGCATATCCTGCATAAAGGAAGGGTTGGATTTTTTTTTGGCCAATTTGCCAATTACATACTTTTTAAAAAATTGGGTATCATACCCTCCTGATGTCCTAAGGAATTAAGGGCATCAAACTGAAAAATTCTGGTAGGGATTTGACTTAGCATGTCACTAAAAGATGAGGATGTTTTGTTTGCCAGGAGAAAGGGAGAAACTTTCTCTTGACTTGGGTACTAGTTATAGGAAGACTTTCTTTGTGGAGGTTTTAGGTCATTTGAGCAGGACCTTCCACTGACTTTAAAGTTAAATTTGCAGTATGTGACTTAAAGTCTGCCAAAAATCATTATACTAGTACGTACAGTATATCTATTGGTGAGTAATATTTTATATACATACTTTGTATAAACAACTAAGAGTTGTGATTTTCATTGCTATCTTTTTTTACATCTTCTAGTTCTTGTTCTAACATAATTCTTAAAAATTTCTGATATATAATACGTAGTGAACTATATTAGGCAGTGCATGAGCAATATGTAGCATAGGATTCATGCATACAAGGTTGTCATATAGGACATTTCTATATATATACGTACACAGTACAGTGAACCCCCGGTTATCAGCCATAATTCGTTCCAGAATGCTGTTCGAGTGCCGTTACCGAACAAATTTATTCCCATAAGGAATAATGTAAATTAGATTAGTCTGTTAAGACCCCTAAAAATATACTTACAAAAGCACTTACAAAAATACACTTACATAATTGTTCGAGTTGGGAGCAGGCCGATAACCCGGGGTCCACTGTATACTATATATATACAGTGGACCCCCGGAAATTGAACATTCTTCGTTCCAGAATGCTGTTCAAGTGCTGTTACCGAACAAATTTATTCCCATAAGGAATAATGTAAATTAGATTAGTCCATTTCAGACCCCCAAAAATACACTTACAAAAGCACTTACAATAATAAACTTACATAATAGGTCGAGTTGGGAGGCGTTCGATTTCCGGGGGTCTACTGTATATATATATATATAAACTATTTAACAGTAATTGCTTATGAGTGTGAGAAAAATATTGAGAAGATGAGCACTTGGGTCACAAAGCAGTTACTGTGTAATGCCAAAGAAAGTAGAGATATTGACATAATAAACTAGCTCATTCCTAATATTCGTAACACAGTCATATAGAATATTAATTTGTATTGTTATTTTGAATAGTGCAAAGGCCTGGCATTGCCCAAGTAAACATTGAAATCGAAGCTTGCAGTTGTTGAAATTATTTACAAATCCTGGATGCAGTGGCAGCACCAAGGGAGAGCTTGGGGGTCTTCAGCCCCTCCATAAGTTCACTCATCCTCGAAAGCCCCCCAAATAGTAATAATAATAATAATAATAATAGCTTTCCCTTCCAACAAGATATCCACCCATAAGCCTCCCCAGTTTAGAACTTTGGGTGCCATCCCTGCCTAGGTAACCTTAGTTCATACGAATAAAGGTCATAATACTCTGGCATGACCAGTTCACTATTAGCTCACAATGTACATGAATGGCATACAATACCAACAAGATGTAAATTAGACACATGCAACATCTGGGTTTCTTTATTGTAGACATTTTGACATCCAGTGGCTTTATCAATACAAATTCAAGGACATAATTGGAAGACAGTAAAACTATATATAAAAGATGAGGTAATCATTCCCTCAGCCTAGGAGTTAAAGAGCACTGGTGGTCTTCACCAGTTCACAATTTGGAGAGAAAACGTGAATTTATTTTTTTGGTCCATCTTAGCTATTATTAAGCTACGTGACGTGGTATTGCTCTAGGATAGACCAAAATGTCATCTAAGGTTTTCTTTGAAAAGTGTTAATAGTAAATGACCTTGATTAGGTTTGAAGTTCATATTACTAGTTACTTCCTTGAAAAAATGTACCTTTGCATGGATAAATGCTCCACCCAATTTAAGCAGTTTATAAATCATAAACATACGTGGTGGATGAGTGAGGGTGGAACATTAATAATTTCTTGGGAAGGAGGTAGTAATTCATTGATACTATCCTCTTTGAAATAAATTTTTATTGATAATATTAGGAAGTACAATGTACATATTTTTCATCATTTCAATATATATATATATATATATATATATATATATATATATATATATATATATATATATATATATATATATATATATATATATATATATATATATATATATATTAAAAATAGACATACAAGAACAGATATATACATACACACACAATATTGATTAACTACTGAGGACTGGATACCCTTAACGTAAGTTTTATTAGAAATTACAGAAGACCAGAAAGATGGGAGGATTGCATTTAGACATAAAATTCATAGTCCGTTTTAAAAAATTAAATTGGATATTGCATTATATAGGTGTGAATAACAAATTCAAACAATGTAGACCAAATGGGAGTAACACTGAAATACAATAAAAGGAACACTGACTTTTATTTTAGTGAAGTATGATGATGTAGAACATGAAGTCTTAAAATAATTGATACTATCCTCTTTGAAATAAATTTTTATTGATAATATTAGGAAGTACAATGTACATATTTTTTCTTTGCTTAATAGATGGAGCAAAAGCAATGTCAGCAGACCAAAAAACAAGGGCTTAGAGGTGAATTTTTAACCGAAAAGATGCTTTTCTTGTGTCTTATGAAATGGAAATACCAGGTATGGCAGTTGTAAATATTCATTGCTTCCCATTCTGTACACCAATACTCATATCTCGCTTCATCTCTTGGTGACGACCACTTTAGCTTAACCTGTCTGTGCTTGTGTCGCAGCAGCTGATAGCTTCTATATAACCAGTTACTCTGAGCGATATTGCAAGTGTCTCAGTTGAAGGACAATGTAAATTCAATGGCAGGAATTTGTTTTTGGTGATATCAGTTCATTTAGATTGTAATGATGTGTAAATAGAACATTGTAAGTATTGTAAGTAAAGTTGAAGGTTTTATTTTTTGGATATATTACAGTAAGATGACAGAATTAATGCATGTCAATGGATCTGATTTTTTGTAATGTGACAATATGCATTCCATTATACGTATACATATACAGTGGTACCTCGAGTTACGATGGTCCCCAAAATCGCCCTTTTATGTAAGTTTATTTTTTTAAATGCTTTTGTAAGTATATTTTTGTGGGTGTAAAAGGACTAGTCTATTTTACATTATTCCTTATGGGGATAAATTCGTTTGGTAATGGCACTTGAACGATTTCAACGAAAATATCGAATCGAGGTACCACTGTAAAATATATATACAGTGGTACCTCGAGTTACGATATTTTTCGTTCGAGAATGCTGTTAGTGCCATACCAAACGAATTTATCCCCATAAGGAATAATGTAAAATAGACTAGTCCTTACACCCCAAAAATATACTACAAAGCATTTAAAAATAAACTTACATAAAGGGCATTTGGGGACCATCTACTCGAGGTACCACTGATATATATATATATATACAGTGGACCTCGGTTAACGAATACCCCGGAAATCGTGCAATTATGTAAGTATAATTTTGTAAGTTCTTGTGGAAGTGTATTTTTGGGGTCTGAAATAGACTAACCTACGTGAAATTTTTCCTTAAGGGAGTAAATTCGCTCGGTAATGGCACTTGAGCAGACTTCAGGAGTGAAGTTTTACGAAACTCGGGGTCCACTGTATATAGATATATATAGATATATATAGATATATATAGATATATATAGTATATATATATATATATATTATATATATATATATATATATATATATATATATATATATATAATATATATATATATATATATATATATATATATATATATACACACACATACATATACATATACATACATACATACATACATACATATATACATACACACACACACACACACACACACACACACACACCACACACAAAGTGGTCCCTCGGTTTTCGTGCATCTCCAAACTCGAACATTTATGTAAGTTAGTCTAACAAACCATACCACGAGTTAAGTTAGTCTATTTCAGACCCCCAAAAATACACTTGCAACAGCACTTGAGGAACTTAATACACTTACAAAATGTCTTGAGTTTAGAGATGCCACGAAAACTGAGACCATATTATATACAGTGGACCCCGAGTTACAGTGACCCCGGAAATCTACATAATTTGTCAGAATCTGTCAAGTGTTTGAAGGATTTTTCTAAATAGAATAATTAATGATTATTTCTTAGACAAAATTCCTTGAAGGCACTTGAGCAGGATTCTGAATGAAGTTTTTGACGATACTCGGGGTCCACTGTATATATATATATATATATATATATATATATACAGTGGACCCTGTTACATAATTTGTTCCAGAATGCTGTTCAAGTGTCCTTCAAACGAATTTTTCCATAAGAATAATGTAAATTAGATTAGTCCTTTAGACCCCCAAAATACACTTACAAAAGCATTTACAAAAATACACTTACATAATTGTTAAGTTTGGAGACATACTAAGTCGGGGTCCACTGTATAATATATATATTATGGATGTATGTATATAATGTACTCACTTACTATTATTTTCATTCCAGAATGCTGTTCAATGCCATATACCAAAGAATTTATCTCCTTAAGAAATGATGTAAAATGACTAGTCGGTTTAGACCCCAAAATAAATCAATACAATATATATATATATATATTATATTTTTTTTTTTTTTCAACAAGTCGGCCGTCTCCCACCGAGGCAGGGTGACCCAAAAGAAAGAAAATCCCCAAAAGAAAAAACTTTCATCATCATTCAACACTTTCACCACACTCATACATAATCACTGTCTTTGCAGAGGAGCTCAGATACTACAGCTGAGAAAAGTCCCTCCCAGCTGTCACTATCTCAGACCCTCCTTTAAAGTGCAGGCATTGTACTTCCCATTTCCAGGACTCAAGTCCAACTAAATCAATTAACTGGTTTCCCTGAATCCCTTCACACAATGTTACCCTGCTCACACTCCAACAGATCGTCATGTCCCAAAAACCATTCGTCTCCATTCACTCCTATCTAACACGCTCACACATGCTTGCTGGAAGTCCAAGCCCTCGCCCACAAAACCTCCTTTACCCCTTCCCTCCAACCTTTTCTAGACGCCTACCCGCTTCCTTCTACAGATTTATACGCTCTCCAAGTCATTCTACTTTGATTCATTCTCTCTAAATGACAAACCACCTAACAACCTCTTCAGCCCTCTGACAAATACTTTTAGTAACTCCACACCTTCTCTAATTTCCACATTCGAATTTTCTGCATAATATTTACACCTATTATGCAGAAAATTCGAATGTGGAAATTAGAGAAGGGTGGAGTTACTAAAAGTATTTGTCAGAGGGCTGAAGAGGTTGTTGAGGTGGTTTGGTCATTTAGAGGAATGGATCAAAGTAGAATGACTTGGAGAGCGATAAATCTGTAGGGAAGAAGGGTAGGGGTATATATATATATATATATATATACAGTGGACCCTGAGTTTCGTAAAACTCCTCCTGAAGTCTGCTCAAGTGCCATTACTGAACGAATTTACTCCCTTAAGGAAAAATTTCACGTAGGTTAGTCTATTTCAGACCCCCAAAAATACACTTCCACAAGAACTTACAAAATTATACTTACATAATTGCACGATTTCCGGGGTATTCGTTAACCGAGGGTCCACTGTATATATATATATATATATATATATATACACACACATACATACATACATACATACATACAGTGGACCCTCGGTTAACGAATACCCCGGAAATCGTGCAATTATGTAAGTATAATTTTGTAAGTTCTTGTGGAAGTGTATTTTTGGGGTCTGAAATAGACTAACCTACGTGAAATTTTTCCTTAAGGAGTAAATTGTCGGTAATGGCACTTGAGCAGACTTCAGGAGTGAAGTTTTGAAACTCGGGGTCCACTGTACATACATACATACATACATACATACATATACATACATACATATACATACATACATACATACATACATACATACATACATACATACATACATACATACATACATATACATACATACATACACACATACAGTGGTACCTCGGTTAACGATATTTTTTCGTTTCAGAATGCTGTTCAAGTGCCATTACCAAACGAATTTATCCCCATAAGGAATAATGTAAAATAGACTAGTCCTTTTAGACCCCCAAAAATACACTTACAAAAACATTTAAACAAATAAACTTACATAAAAGGGTGAGTTTGGGGACCATCGTTAACCAAGGTACCACTGTATATATACAGTGGACCCCCAAGTATCGTAAAAACTTCATTCCAGAATCCTGCTCAAGTGCCATTACCGAACGAATTTACTCCCTTAAGAAATAATGTCACTTAGGTTAGTCTATTTCAGACCCCCAAAAATACACTTCCACAAGCACTTACAATATTATACTTACATAATTGTACGATTTCCGGGGTGTACGTAACTTGGGGGTCCAATGTATATACAGTGGTCCCTCGGTTTTCGTGCATCTCTAAACTCAAACATTTATGTAAGTGTATTTTCGTAAGTGCTTTTGTAAGTGTAATTTTGGGGTCTGAAATGGACTAATCTAATTTACATTATTTCTTATGGGAACAAATTTGTTCGGTAACGGCACTCGAACATCCTTCTGGATCAAATTATGGCCGAAACTCGAGGTACCACTGTATACACACACGCACACGGGCACGTGTGTGCGTAGGTACGTACGCATGCACGCATGCACATATGTATGTAAATATTGACATTACATTTGAAGCATCAAGTATCATAATTCAGTCTTAACTGCTTCACTGATCTGTCGTAGCTTCCTGATTAAAATTGCATTATCTTGGAGAAGCAATCAGCACCTAGCGATCATACAGTGCCAGGGAAATTGAGGGTACATGGGAAGGGAAGCTCTGGTTTCTTGGATCAAGAGTCCAGCATCTAAGCACCTTCCTTAAAGTGTGTCCTAGGATCAGGTTTTAAGTTTGTTTAAGAGCTACTGAAGGTTAGTCTAGCAACAGAGTTCAGATGCTCTTACAGTTGTACCCTTCAGGGTGTGCCTAGAAGCTGGTGATGGGATTTTGACCTGAGGAGTTAGAGCTACTTTCTCTAACTTGGATCAACCCTGATTGCCTACCATTTCCCAGGTGCTGTATGGCCCATACGGGTTTAGTATTTACCCATGAATATATTTATAATCCTTCAATTGTTGGTCAGTTATAGGTCAGTCATTTTGTCAGCTGCTTCCTTGATCTATTATATGGTATATGTTTTAGTATTTAAGTATTAGTTATATCCCAGTATACGTTACCTAGAATTGCATATTATTTCCTCTTTTAGTTGGCTACAGATTTTCTTATTTACATTGTTAAGTGGTACTTAAAAATTATTTTTGTATTGTATTTCCCTTATTACATTACATCAACATTTAGCTCAGGGTTGATGGTGATTAAAAATATAAATAACATGCTGCTTTTTTTAAAAGTAGTGTCTGAAAAGTAATATAGTGTAAGAATCTCTCTAATATGTATGTAATGTTTATGTATTGGCAATGCATCAAACTTATGTTGATGAATATATAATCTTTTGAGATTCGTTTTTTAGATGTAAGATACAGTACATGTACATTAAGAAGATTTTTATAACATTAAACCCTATGATTTTATTGTAAGAGAGGCAGATTCTCTCCAAGGACAAACTGTCACACCAGGCACAGTCAATCCCAGGAATTTGTGTGCTTTGTAATTCGCGGAACTCGATTGTATGTTTTTACTGAAGACCTTTCGACAAATAGCTTCAATTGTTCATGGTGTTTCTTGAAGCCCATTGTCTTGGTGTTAGGCTAACAGCCTCTAATTTGAAAAATAGCTTTTGGATTTAATTGATAATGTGCTCATTCTTTGTTATTAATGTCATATTAAGCAGATTTGAAGAATATTGAAAGACATGACTAAAAACTTTTAAATAAGTTTGATATGTGAAGTTTCCTATTAATGATGGCTTCAGAATTCACAACACCTCCAGGAACCTTTATTTGGACAATGTTTCTTTCTAGAGATTTTTCAAGTCACGACTTGCTCTACTTAGAGCAAAACCTTATCTAAATAAAGGCTTCTTCTGCATATTTTGTGTTTTGAAGACGTGCTAACATCCTCACTTTTGAAGACCATCGTCACAAAATATAAATTATCAATATCAAATGCAACATCTTGCTAATTAATTATTTTTGTGACATCTTTCATCGTAAATTGCATTTGTGTATATTTCTATTGAATACATCATAATTTTGTACACCTTCATTGCTTAGTCCACCCTACCTTCTACAGCCTCTCTGTTTTTTTAACTGATACTGATTTACTGCTTTGAGTGACACCCAAGTTTTGGGTGATGTCCTTCCTTCAGTACCTCCACCCTGTTTCCCTCACCATATCTTTTGCCTGTTTTGCAGAGGTCAGAGACCCTTATGGGTTTAGTGATTTTCACGAATGTACTCTAATAATAATGTTTTCAGTACATCATTGCTTATTACCCTGAAGGATGAATGGTACAGAGACTCCAAACATTTCTATCCTTGCAAATCAGAAATCTCTTATACCATCCAACACATTGATCTTGTTCTTCCACCTTATTTTCATTCTCTTTGTTTAGATCCTTTACAGTACATCACATAGGTGCATCACTTTGTCTTAACTATTTATAGTACCTATTTTTTTTTGCATGGTTACCCCATATCAAGTACATATGCCATCCTATATTTTTTTTATTAATGTACTGTTTTATTACATAAAGTTTCTTCATATCTCCATTCTTCATTTTTCACTTTCCCCCCATGGCTAATCCTCAACAAAAATATATTTTTACTTTTTTTCACGTGTTCTGTTTATGTAGCATTGCAACCAAGTACAGTATTACTCTTTGTATCAGAGTGAGCTGATGCAAAGAGGCCATATTCTTTGTGAATTTAGGCACAAAACAAGACAATAATAATACAATCTCCAGCATTTACCATATGTCTAGTAATAACGGAGACAAACCCTTGAAGTAGGGAGTCCTAATGCTGGTGAAGGGCTTTTGATCTATGTACATAGCATAAATCAAGCTGTAGTACTTAATATGAAAAAAATCCTAAAATCTTTAAAATCTCAGAAATGTGAAAATACTGTATAGGACCAAGAAATACTTTTTACTTAAGTTGTTTGCATTTTGGTTGTGGTAAGGCCCTTCAGCATTATACCTCATAAAAGTTTTATTATTCAGTCTTACCCGGTTAGCTTCTTTATCGCATTATATCCAGTACATTTGTCAGCGAGTTTAGTGCTTAATTATGATTAGTATAATAATAATAATCATCAGCGATTACCAACAGCCTAACTGTGTCAGAGACTTTGCTGCATTTAGTGAATAGAGAATTGTTTCTTCTCCACTCCTTGCACTGAATGACCACATTGGTTGTTTCATGAGATACAGTAATTAACTACAGCAACCCAACCCGTTCACATGTTATTTACTTCTGTTGATAGTCGGTGTGCAACTGGTTTAGGAACTTGTGTCTTAACATGAACTTATGTTTTGTTTGCTGCAACACATTTCCACAGACTTCTTTCTTAATGTGTGTACTGTGCAGTATTTACAGTCTCTGCAAAACAAAAGTTTGCTGTCAAAAAAGTTTGGAATTGATAAGTAAAACACACAAACAATTTAATGAACTTTATTAAGAAACTTAGAAAACACAAAACATCAATATCTGGTCATTTGATCTTTTGCTTTCATTACTTTTTTTAAATCCTTTCTCTTTGGTACTCGATCAGTGGAAGACTTTTTTCACATTTCACACCCAAGATTATTTTTAGGGAGACTGTAGATTACACTCACCACATGCATTTTCCCACCTGCTTATTTTTCTTGTTTCCTTTTTGTTTTTTTTCAGTTACCCATGAATTGTTCTTGACAAAGAGCTAAACCCATGTAGTTTTAGTGTAATAGACAAACCTCTGCAGTTCATCCTTTATCTATTAATAATTTGTCTACTCTATCTCACATTAATTATAGTCTTGAAAACTGTCAATCTAGTAAGTGAATAATAAAATCAACCCTACGTGTTTTGCTCATTATTTTAGTTTTTACTTTTCAAGTTTTCGCTTTGTACTTAAATCCTACATAAATTATTTTCCTTGGTTCATGAATATATATTCTGTCCTATTTATAACCTCCTTATTAAATTGTCAGTATACATTCTGTTCATTGTATACATGATTTCTGTCTCATTCTGTAAAGCAAAGTGCTCATTTCTAAAATGTCTTCATGGGATTTTAACTGGTGCATTAGGCTCCTAATTTGTCTGTAATGACGTGCATACTATGGGCTTTCAGTTTAATATACATATTGTATTTCTGTATATCATGTAATAAAATTATTATTAGTATTAGTAGTAGTAATAGTGGTGGTAGTAGTAGTAGTAGTAGTTTTAGTAATGAAAGAATCGTAAAGGTAAATGAGGTCACCTGAGGATATGCCATCCCAAGGTAAATCATTAAGGTATAGATATATTCTAAGATAGGTAAATTCATTTGTATTATGTAAATTTAAACAAGGTTAGGATTGGTTGCTGCGTTGGTTTTGGTGCATAAAAGTAGCATTGAATGACCCTTATGAGTTTAGGGCTTTCCATGAATGTCATAACAATGCAGTACTGTAATTTAGTGTAAAATAAAAAAAAAATCACAAAATATTTTGCATAATAATTTTTCACTGCTCTACACTTTGGGTGCAAATAGGCAAATGGTCCATCGATTGTTTACTAGTAGACTGTGACAGACTTTCGTATGTGAGCTTTTCGTTCTAGCCATCGAGGGGTTAGTAATACTTTTTTTTGCTTTACTTACAGTGCCTCAGTACAGTAGTAGTCATGTTGTATTTGATTTATTGCCAATGATATTTCTTATACAGTGTAACATGTCAGTTAAAAACATTGTAATTTTTGTAATTTTCTATGTACATAGGTGTAGATATTTATCAGATCTGCGCATCATTTGATGTAAATAAAAGTGTTAATTGTAACTTTGTTTGTCTTGCCCAATATAGTCTTTCTTTAGGTTTCATTATTATTGTATTCTTGGTGTTTCTATAAAGATTTGCAGCTGATGCTTGAGGGAATGTGTGTGCATTACTTGGTGGGATATATTCATTAGCTTTGATTTTGTAGGTCTTCAATGAATGTTAAGTACGTACAGGTGTTCCTTCTGCAGTAGGTGAATTCCAGACCCTTAGCCTTTCTCACTGACCTGAAATGCTTATGCTTACAATGCTGTGCCTGCTCTTCTTTTTCTCTGATGGTGCCATCTTTCTTGTAGCCTCTATGATTTCTAAACGGACACCTGTTTGCTACACCAACTGTAACCTTCCCACCCTTTCAGGTGATGTTCCTCCCTCAGGCACATTCACCTCTCAATTACCCACCATCATCTCTTTCACCACTGTACAACGGTTAAATCTATCTCAGCCCTTCAGGATTTTGTAATCATTGATGAAAGTTTTCATAGGGATGCTGAATTATGGGACAACCCCAGTGAGAAAAATAAACCTCCTTCGTGTAATGATATTGATGAAAATAACTCTTTGTACCCTAATTTTGAACAAAAACTTAAATTTTTTTTGAATGACTTTTGAGTTTAGCCTTTAACACGAATATAATAATAATAATAATCACTTGTTGTGGTGAGGATTTTTGAAAGCACTTTAGATGCCCTGGGTCATACTGGCTATTGTCTCAACTTTAATAAGAGAAATCCTAGCCAGTAGGACCCAGGGCATCTAAAGTGCTTTAAAAAATCCTCACCACAACAAGTGGTGTGCTAAACCTGGGACTCATCTCTCACCTATAAGATGAGACTATCCCTGAATTTGAGGTTTGTTGGTGGGCACCACAGCACATGTCTGACCTGCTGGTGAGTGCTTTCCTGTGAATATAAGAGGGAATGCATTCTTTCAATCCTGTGGATACTGCAAGGTCCCCTAACAATTCCTTGCATATATGTATGTCCAATATCCTACCTTTGAATTGAGTTAATGGGTATGCCCAGGAAATTTCAGCAATCCTCTCTTCCCATTCCCTAGGCATTGCATGACCCTTATGGAGTCTCCCACATACCCATCATTTGTTCTCTCTAGGCTGGAATACTGCTGTACACTAAGGCAGGCAAAATTGCTGACCTGGAGAGTGTACAAAGAACTTTCAAGGCACACATAAGAATAAGGCACCTAAATTACTGGGAATAGTTGAAGTCCCTTGATTTGTATTCCCTGGAATGCAGGCGAGAAAGATACTTGATGATACATATACACTTGGAAAATCCTAGAAGGATTAGTATCAAACTTGCACACGAAAATCACTCCCTGTGAAAGCAAAAGACTCGGCTGGAGATGCAACATTTCCCCAATGAAACGCAGGGGTGCCACAAGTATGCTAAGAGACAGCACAATAAATGTCATGGCCCAATACTGTTCATCTGCCTCCTAGCATACATAAGGGGGATTACCAATAGACCCCTGGCTGTCTTCAAGAAGGCACTGGACAGGCACCTAAAGTCAGTACCTGATCAGCCAGGCTGTGGTTCATATGTCGGTTTATGTGTGGTCAGCCTTGGTTGATCAGACCCTGAGCCAAAATGAGGCCTGGTTTCAGACTGGGCTGTGGGGGCGTTGACCCCCGAAACCCTCTCCAGGTGTACTCCAGGTATGAGGAGGTTTTGGTGGGTATGAGGAGGCATTGGTGGGTATGAGGAGGCACTGGAGAGTACTAGGAGGCCCTCTAGTACTAGGAGTACTAGGAGGCCCTCTAGTACTAGGAGTACTAGAGGGCTATGGAGGATATGAGGTTTTGGTGGTTATGAGGAGGCTTTGGAGGATATTAGGAAGCCTTATAGGATATTAGTAGGCTTTGGAGTGTATGAGGAGGCAATATTGGCTCACCTACCAACACCTGGGCAACACCTGTTCCGATCAACCATCATACCCACACACACAGCCATCATACTCACACACAGCCATCATACACACACAGCCATCATACCCACACACACAGCCATCATACTCACACACAGCCATCATACCCACACACAGCCATCATACTCACACACACAGCCATCATACCCATACATACACACAACCATCATATCTCTACACACAACTACAGACCAGTGTCACAGACATGTATAGTATGCAAAGTCATGGAGAAGATTATCAGGAGAAGAGTGGTGGATCACCTAGAAAGGAATGAGCTTATCAACGACAACCAGCACGGTTTCAGGGACAGGAAATCCTGTGTCACAAACCTACTGGAGTTCTATGACAGGGTGACAGCAGTAAGACAAGAGAGAGAGAGAGAGGGGTGGGTAGATTGCGTTTTCTTGGCCTGTAAGAAGGCGTTTGACACAGTTCCACACAAGAGATTAGTGCAAAAGCTGGAGGACCATGCAGGGATAACAGGGAAGGCACTACAATGGATCAGGAATACCTGTCAGGAAGACAGTGAGTCATGGTACGTGGCGAGGTGTCAGAGGGGGTGCCTGTGACGAACGGGGTTCCACAGGGGTCAGTCCTAGGACCGGTGATGTTTCTAGTATTTGTGAACGACATGACAGAAGGAATAGACTCAGAAGTGTTCCTGTTTGCAGATGATGTTAAGTTGATGAGAAGAATTCAATTTGACGAGGACCAGGTGGAACTACAAAGCGATCTGGACAGGCTGCAAGCCTGGTCCAGCAACTGGCTCTACCTGGAGTCTACCTGGAGAGAATTCCAGGGGTCAACGCCCCCGCGGCCCGGTCTGTGACCAGGCCTAATGTTGGACCAGAGCCTGATCAACCAGGCTGTTACTGCTGGCCGCACGCAGTCCAACGTACGAACCACAGCCCGGCTGATCAGGTACCGACTTGAGGTGCCTGTCCAGTGCCTGCTTGAAGACAGCCAGGGGTTTGTTGGTAATCCCCCTGATGTATGCTGGGAGGCAGTTGAACAATCTTGGGCCCCTGACACTTATTGTGTTGTCCTTCAACGTGCTAGTGGCACCCCTGCTCTTCATTGGGGGGATGTTACATCGCCTGCCAAGTCTTTTGTTTTCGTAGGGAGTGATTTTTGTGTGCAAGTTTGGTACTAAGCCCTCGAGAATTTTCCATGTGTATATAATAATGTATCTCTCCCACCTGCATTCTAGAGAGTACAGGTTTAGGAACTTCAAGCGTTCCCAGTAGTTGAGGTGGTTTATCGCACTTATGCGTGCGGTGAAGGTTCTCTGCACATTTTCAAGGTCAGCAATTTCACCCGCCTTGAAAGGTGCAGTTAGTGTGCAGCAATATTCCAGCCTAGATAGAACAAGCGATCTGTAAAGTGTCAACATGGGCTTGGCATCCCTCTTTTTGAAGGTTCTCATTATCCATCCTGTCATTTTTCGAGCAGATGCAATTGCTACTTTGTTATGGTCCTTGAAGGTGAGATCCTCTGACATGATCACTCCCAGGTCTTTGACATTAGTTTTTCGCTCTATTGTGTGGTTGGAATTAGTTTTGTACTCCGATGAGATTTTAATTTCTTCACGTTTTCCGTATCTTAGTAATTGAAATTTCTCATCATTGAACTTCATATTGTTTTCTGCAGCCCCTTTAAATATTTGGTTTATGTCTGCTTGGAGTCTTGCAGTGTCTTCAAATGGTGGACACTGTCATACAGATTCGGGTGTCATCTGCAAAGGAAGACACAGCACTGTGGCTTATATCCCTGTCAATGTCTGATATGTGGATGAGGAATAGGATGGGAGCAAGTACTGTGCCTTGTGGAACAGAGCTTTTCACAGTAGCTGCCTCAGACTTTACTCTGTTGACTACTACTCTTTGTGTTCTACATGTTAGGAAATTATAGATCCATCTACCAACTTTTCCTGTTATTCCTTTATCACGCATTTTGTGTGCTATTACACCATGGTCATACTTGTCAAAGGCTTTTGCAAAATCTGTGTATATAACATCTGCATTCTGTTTATCTTCTAGAGCATCCAGGACCTTGTCGTAGTGGTCCAGTAATTAGGACAGACAGGAGAGGCCTGCTCTAAACCCATGCTGTCCTGGGTTGTGCAATTGATGGGTATCAAGATGGGTGGCGATCTTGCTTCTTAGAACCCTTTCAAAGATTTTTATGATATGGGACGTTAGCGCAATTGGTCTGTAGTTCTTTGCTATTGCTTTACTGCCCCTTTGTGGAGCGGGGCTATGTCTGTTGTTTTTAGTAGCTGTGGGACGATCCCAGTGTCCATGCTCCCTCTCTATAGGATGTTAAAAGCATGTGATAGGGCACATAGGAGCACATTCCTCCACAGTTTTGGTCCTTTGAACCGGATCAAAACTGATAATTTTCCTGGATGGCTTTCTTGTTATATTGTATCACACAGGATGGTTTTGCTCAATACTCCAACCAACAGATGAAAAAGTGTGTGAAACTCGACTGGGAGACGCGAGTATGGTTCAGGTATGCTACCTGAATCACTTCTATTTAATGTATATCGGCTAACATTAATTATTTAAAAAAAAAATATATATATTGTGTCTCAATGTAACTGGTTCATTATCAGTAATCTATAATAATCATAATAACTATAGCAAGATTGACAGTAACAACAATAATCATAATTCATGTACTAGGAAATGCACAATTATAATAATAATATCTACTAAGAAATGCAGCGAAGTGTTTCAGATATGCAGAAGTGTGTTCCTGAAAACGATGTCTCTTCCAGCCAGCGATGTCTCTTCCAGCCAGCGA
This sequence comes from Cherax destructor, assembly GCA_009830355.1. Lineage (NCBI taxonomy): Eukaryota > Metazoa > Arthropoda > Malacostraca > Decapoda > Parastacidae > Cherax > Cherax destructor. Next base: position 73,662 of record WNWK01003470.1, on the reverse strand, counting down.
TGTCTCTTCCAGCCAGTGATGTCTCTTCCAGCCAGCGATGTCTCTTCCGGCCAGCGATGTCTCTTCCAGCCAGCGATGTCTCTTCCAGCCAGCGACGTCTCTTCCACCCAGCGATGTCTCTTCCAGCCAGCGATGTCTCTTCCAGCCAACGATGTCTCTTCCAGCCAGCGATGTCTCTTCCAGCCAGTGATGTCTCTTCCAGCCAGCGATGTCTCTTCCAGCCAGTGATGTCTCTTCCAGCCAGCAATGTCTCTTCCAGCCAGTGATGTCTCTTCCAGCCAGCGATGTCTCTTTCAGCCAGCGATGGCTGGGAGACGTGAGTATGGACCACGTATCCTACCTGGATCATTTATATTTAATGTATATCAGCTAATGTTCACTATTTAAAAAAAAAAATATATTATTGAGTCTCAATGTAACTGGTTCATTATCAATAATCTATAATAATAATAATATTAATAACTATAGCAAGATTGACAGTAACAACAATAATAATATTTCGTGTACTAAGAAATGCATAATAATAGTAATAATATTATATCTACTAAGAAATGCAGTGTTTCAGACATGCAGAAGTGTGTTCCTGAAAATGATGTCTCTTCCAGCCAGCAATGCCGCTTCCAGCCAGTGATGCCTCTTCCAGCCAGCGATGCCCCTTCCAGCCAGTGATGCCTCTCCCTGCCAGTGATGCCTCTCCCTGCCAGCGATGCCTCTTCTAGCCAGCAATGCCGATTCCAGCCAGCGATGCCTCTTCCAGGAAGCTATGTTGCTTTTGGCCAGTGATGCCGCTTCCGGACAGCGATGCCTCTTCCAGCCAGTGATGTAGCTTCCGGCCAGCGATGCCTCTTCCAGCCAGCGATGCCGCTTCCGGCCAGCGATGCCTCTTCCAGCCAGTGATGTAGCTTCCGGCCAGTGATTCCTGTTCCTGTCTGTGCTTATAATTTCATTATAAGCACATATAAACAGCATGGGTTCCAATTAGGGGCACAGTTCAGGAAGCAGCTCACTTTCCACTTAGTAATGTTCAAGTGTCTAGCGATGCTCAACATGAGTGTCAGTGTTTGAATGAGAGTTTGGCATGCCTAGTATGAGCCAGTATGCCTACTCTATTGCTCATTTTTCATATGTATTCTGGTCAGTGAAGTGGGGGTGTTTCAGTCGACACAGCGGTGTGACTCATCTAGTCACAGGATAGTTTTTTCCTATTTCATAACCAGGCTGATGTTTTTGTATCACTCTGTATACAGTATGGGCTTGTGTACTCCATCGTACACAATAGTTATATTCCATCACACAGGATAGTATTATGTTGTATCATACCATAGTTTTACTGCTATATTGTGAATGGTTGTCATGTATTCCATTATATATTTTTATTATATTCTATCACAAATGATGGTTTTAACAGAATATTCCATTAAAAGATGGTTTTCTTTGTTATTTTCCATCATAGAATGGTTTCTTGTCATTGCATTCTTTTTCTAATGCAAGATAGTTTTCCCTTGAATGTTTTATCACACAGGATGGTTTTGCTCAATACTCCAACCAACAAGTGAAGAAGTGTGTCAGACTCAACTGGGAGACGTATGAACCACGTATCCTACCTGGATAGTGGTCCGTGGACCAGGTATCCTACCTGAACCACCTATATGTAATGTATATCAGCTAACATTTTAATTTTGTATTTAAAAATTAATGTATTATACTTGTGTATCAGTGTAACTTGTTCATTATTAATGTATAATAATCATAACAGTAATTATAGCAATATTGACAATAACAATAATAAACATAATTTATGTAATATACTAAGCAATGCAGAAAAGTGTTTAAGATATCCCTGCCAGTGATGCATCTCCCTGCCAGTGGTGCCTCTCCCTGCCAGTGATGCCTCTCTCTGCCAGTGATGCCTCTCCCTGCCATAGATGCCTCTCCCTGCCATAGATGCCTCTCCCTGCAAGCAATGCCTCTCCTTACCAGTGATGCCTCTCCCTGCCAGTGATGCCTCCCTGTCATAGTTGCCTCTCCCTGCTAGCAATGCCTCTCCCTACCAGTGGTGCCTCTTGCTGCCAGTGATGCCTCTCCCTGCCAGTGATGCCTGTCCTTGCCAGTGATGCCTCTCCCTGTCAGTTATGCCTCTCTCTGCCAGAGATGCCTCACCCAGTGATGCCTCTCCCTGCCCATGATGTGCCTTCCTGACAGTGATGCCTCTCCTTGCCAGTGATGCCTCCCTGCCAAAGATGCCTCTCCTTGCCAGTGATGCCTCCCTGCTAGCAAAGCCTCTGGCTGCCAGTGATGCTTCTTCCTGACAAACCTGCCTCTCTCTGCCAGTGATGCCTTCCTGCTAGTGATGCCTCTCCCTGACAGTGATGCCTCTCCCTGCCAGTGATGCCTCTCTGCAAGTGATGCCTCTCTGCCAGTGATGTCTCTCCCTGCCAGTGATGCCTCTCCCTGCCAGTGATGCATCTCCCTGCAAGTGATGCCTCCCTGCCAAAGATGCCTCTACCTGCCAGTGATGCCTCCCTGCCAAAGATGCCTCTCCCTGCCAGTGATACCTCCCCCAGCCAGTGATGCCTCTCTCTGCCAGTGATACCTCTCCCTGCCAGTGATGCCTCTCCCAGCCAGTGATGCCTCTCTCAGCCAGTGATGCCTGTTATGTTTCATCAGCAGATGGTTTCCTTCAATACTCCAACAAGTGAAGAAGTGTGTCAAACTCAACTGTGAGGCGTGAGTATAGTCCACATAACCTTATCACCTATATGCTCAAATACCACGTAATGTATATGAACCAACTTGAATTATTTTATTATTTAGTTTACTAATGAATGTATCAATGTTATAGGTTCATTATCGATAATCTATAATAATCGTAATAATTACTAATACAAGGTTAACCATAATACAAGTACTATACATAGCAATGCAATGAAGTTTTTCAGGTAAACAGCAGTGTGTTCCTGCCTCTGATGCCTCTTCAGCCAGCAATTCTTCGTCCACCCACGATGCCTCTGCCTATTGTAAATAACTGATATGCACTTAAATTTGTTTTAATTCAAACATACTTTGCTAAAATGTTGGGTCTCCTAAATAACTCATAACAGTATATAATCCACATTATATATTTTTTAAACTCACTTTAAGTCTGTATAAATAACTCATTGCAATTATCAGATAATTTTCAAGTACTTCTTTATCCCAGTAACTTGCTTAACTAAGACCAAGATCCTGAACTCGTTAGGTGTGTAATCTTTTGACTACTGCCCATAGGGTGGGTATGCAGTGCATAATGTTATTAAACTAACAGCAATGCCTTTTCAGCCAGTGAATTCCACTACTTCCCTTCCCTTCAGCTGGTGAGGACTGTTCCAGTCAGTGATCACTCTTCCCACTGGTGAGGACTGTTCCAGTCAGTGATCACTCTTCCCGCTGGTGAGGACTGTTCCAGTCAGTGATCACTCTTCCCACTGGTGAGGACTGTTCCAGCCAGTGATCACTCTTCCCGCTGGTGAGGACTGTTCCAGGCAGTGATCACTCTTCCCGCTAATGAGGACTGTTCCTGCCAGTGATTCCCCTCCAACCAGCAATACCTTCTTGTCAGTACCACCTTTTACTACTGTAAATAACACCTAACCACTTAAACATGTTAAAATTCAACCATACTTTGCTAAAATAATTGGTATTTGAAATTCATGACAATATACAAGCTATATTGTGATTTTTTATGACATAATTCATGTGTGTATAAACTTGTAATGTTATTTCCAGCAGATTAACTTGCAAAACATTCATTACCACTTACCTGTTTAGCTCTCATCCAGTTCCTGACCTATAATGTATCTTTAGTCTTTTAACTACAACCCACAGGACGAGGAAGGGGGTGCATGACAAAGCTATTGAACTAACAGTGACATTTCTTCCAGCCAGGGATGCCATCACCAGCCCAAGATGTCTGTGTTCCTGCTAACTACGCCTGCTCCTATGTTCATAGTTTATCTGTCATATTTTCACACAGGATGGTTTTCCTGTTATAATTTACCTAGCAGGATGGTTTCCATAATACTCCATCCTACAGATAATGACGTCTGCCAGATGAGGCTGGCAGACTTCAGTATGGTTCACATAACCTACCCAGGTCACCTATAATATATCCTCTAATACCAAATATATTGATCATGTATTAATATTTAATATGTTAGTATAATCATTACTTATACGTATTGATGTAATCTGTATAAGAGGTTGGTCATCGATAGTTTGTAAAAGTAGTAATAATTGTAGCAATACTAGTACTAACAATACTAGTACTAACAATACTAGTACTAACAATACTAGTACTAACAATACTAGTACTAACAATACTAGTACTAACAATACTAGTACTAACAATACTAGTACTAACAGTACTAGTACTAACAATACTAGTACTAACAATACTAGTACTAACAATACTAGTACTAACAATACTAGTACTAACAGTACTAGTACTAACAATACTAGTACTAACAATACTAGTACTAACAATACTAGTACTAACAATACTAGTACTAACAATACTAGTACTAACAATAATAACACTAACAACCATAATAACAAACAAAAATAACCCGAGTGCAAATGCCTCATCCAGCCAGCGATGTCTTGTTTCTTGCCAGCTATGACTTGTTTCTTGCCAGCGATGCCTTGTTTCTTGCCAGTGATGTCTTGTTTCTTGCCAGTGATGTCTTGTTTCTTGCCAGCGATGTCTTGTTTCTTGCCAGTGATGCCTTGTTTCTTGCCAGCGATGTCTTGTTTCTTGCCAGCGATGCCTTGTTTCTTGCCAGCGATGTCTTGTTTCTTGCCAGCGATGCCTTGTTTCTTGCCAGTGATGTCTTGTTTCTTGCCAGCGATGCCTTGTTTCTTGCCAGCGATGCCTTGTTTCTTGCCAGCGATGTCTTGTTTCTTGCCAGCGATGCCTTGTTTCTTGCCAGTGATGTCTTGTTTCTTGCCAGTGATGCCTTGTTTCTTGCCAGTGATGCCTTGTTTCTTGCCAGTGATGACTTGTTTCTTGCCAGCGATGTCTTGTGTTGCGATCCCTGAACAAGATAATTGGGTCAAATGGTTGACGGACCATTTGGGTGCTGCACGGCTGCAGCGCCCGGTGTGACGTCACCATAGTTTATGTCAGGGGGTGGAACCTGGCATAAAGGTAGTATGATCCACGACTGCACTGAGTAACATCTTCACTGAGTAGTGACTGGTATCCCAGTCTGCGTTACTACTCAGTTTCCTGCAGTATGGTTTACGTCACTGAGCTGTGGAGATTGCCTTGCTGTACCCCAGCTGCCATACTGAACTCAGTTTGCTGGCTTTGGTCGTCGTACGAAGACCCATGCAGTGACTATGGCTTGTGACATGTCACTTGAGACATGCTGCTTGTCTGGCATGGAGTGTGAACTAGTGGAAGGAGGCACGACGGACGCTGTAACATGGAGACAAGGGTGTCGGTGATGACACAGTTGCGAGGGCGTGTCGTGGACCATAGACAAGGGTGTCGGTGATGACACAGAAGCGATTGAGTGTTATGAGAACACAGAGAACAGGGTGTCTGTGATGACACAGTAGCGAGTGAGTGTCGTAGGACACAGACAAGGGTGTCGTTGACACAGAAGCGATTGTGTGTTACAGCAGAAGGGTATCCTTGACACAGGGTTACATAAAGTGTGAGACATTGGGGCGTTGTTATCATGTGACAGACACCGAGTATGGTAATGTCTTGTGAAATCGAGGTGACACTGAGTTTGTGATATGTTTAGTGTCCCTGTTTGTGATATGTTTAGTGTCCCTGTTTGTGATATGTTTAGTGTCACTGTTTGTGATATGTTTAGTGTCACTGTTTGTGATATGTTTAGTGTCACTGTTTGTGATATGTTTAGTGTCACTGTTTGTGATATGTTTAGTGTCACTGTTTGTGATATGTTTAGTGTCACTGTTTGTGATATGTTTAGTGTCACTGTTTGTGATATGTTTAGTGTCTCTGAGTTTGTGGTGTCGTGTGACACTTACGACAGCCTAGTCGTTTAATTAACAATGTGACATTGTTACCATAGTACAAATATTATGCTTATGTACAAAGATCATGCTTTTTATATTTTATATGTACAGAGAGTACTATTCTTTATATAACATTTTACGAGTAAAAAGAAATATATATATATTTATAAGATAATGTGTCTATTTATTATTATACCCCTGACAAAAACCCTTTATTATTTTATTACGGTATTGCATTATTGGTTATGAGAGCAGATTCCCTTAGAATAACAGGCCGAGTAATCGGTTTGCCATAGCTCTGTAACTAATATTGTAATATTGTAATATATGGGGGCCTGTCCGGGAGGTTTTGTCAGGAGGTTATTGTCAGTTTCTTTTATGGGCTACCGGTTATCTTGTGGTGGGGGTGCTGCGATCCCTGAACAAGATAATTGGGTCAAATGGTTGACGGACCATTTGGGTGCTGCACGGCTGCAGCGCCCGGTGTGACGTCACCATAGTTTGTCAGGGGGTGGAACCTGGCATAAAGGTAGTATGATCCACGACTGCACTGAGTAACATCTTCACTGAGTAGTGACTGGTATCCCAGTCTGCGTTACTACTCAGTTTCCTGCAGTATGGTTTACGTCACTGAGCTGTGGAGATTGCCTTGCTGTACCCCAGCTGCCATACTGAACTCAGTTTGCTGGCTTTGGTCGTCGTACGAAGACCCATGCAGTGACTATGGCTTGTGACATGTCACTTGAGACATGCTGCTTGTCTGGCATGGAGTGTGAAATAGTGGAAGGAGGCACGACGGACGCTGTAACATGGAGACAAGGGTGTCGGTGATGACAGTTGCGAGGGCGTGTCGTGGACCATAGACAAGGGTGTCGGTGATGACACAGAAGCGATTGAGTGTTATGAGAACACAGAGAACAGGGTGTCTGTGATGACACAGTAGCGAGTGAGTGTCGTAGGACACAGACAAGGGTGTCGTTGACACAGAAGCAATTGTGTGTTACAGCAGAAGGGTGTCCTTGACACAGGGTTACATAAAGTGTGAGACATTGGGGCGTTGTTATCATGTGACAGACACCGAGTATGGTAATGTCTTGTGAAATCGAGGTGACACTGAGTTTGTGATATGTTTAGTGTCCCTGTTTGCGATATGTTTAGTGTCACTGTTTGTGATATGTTTAGTGTCACTGTTTGTGATATGTTTAGTGTCACTGTTTGTGATATGTTTAGTGTCACTGTTTGTGATATGTTTAGTGTCACTGTTTGTGATATGTTTAGTGTCACTGTTTGTGATATGTTTAGTGTCACTGTTTGTGATATGTTTAGTGTCACTGTTTGTGATATGTTTAGTGTCACTGTTTGTGATATGTTTAGTGTCTCTGAGTTTGTGGTGTCGTGTGACACTTACGACAGCCTAGTCGTTTAATTAACAATGTGACATTGTTACCATAGTACAAATATTATGCTTATGTACAAAGATCATGCTTTTTATATTTTATATGTACAGAGAGTACTATTCTTTATATAACATTTTACGAGTAAAAAGAAATATATATATATTTATAAGATAATGTGTCTATTTATTATTATACCCCTGACAAAAACCCTTTATTATTTTATTACGGTATTGCATTATTGGTTATGAGAGCAGATTCCCTTAGAATAACAGGCCGAGTAATCGGATTTGCCATAGCTCTCGTAACTAATATTGTAATATTGTAATACTGGGCGTTCCATATGCCTTTCTATCTGGGCGTTCCACATGCCTTTCTATCTGGGCGTTCCACATGCCTTTCTATCTGGGCGTTCCACATGCCTTTCTATCTGGGCATTCCATATGCCTTTCCATCTGGGCGTTCCACATGCCTTTCTATCTGGGCGTTCCACATGCCTTTCTATCTGGGCGTTCCACATGCCTTTCTATCTGGGCGTTCCATATGCCTCTCCATCTAGGCGTTCCACATGCCATTCTATCTGGGCGTTCTGAGGTCGACTTAGCCAATCAAAGCCATACACGCAATAGCTACCTCGCACACACAGACACAGACACACGCACACACACACGCATGCACAACCTGGTCACCTCTGACCTCATGGTCTGGTCATTTACTTCTAAATTCACGCTAACCAGAAATAGTTAAGTCAAGTTATTCAAAGTTAGAGAGGGTGGGGGCACCCTTTCTATTTTCTAATGCCCACAACACACACTTTATTTGTAATTTCTTTTATTAATTAAACTAATTTTTTTATTATTACCTTTTGTTATAAAGAAAGTCCTTCGTTGGGGGGCCCCTCTGGCAGGGGGCCCAGGGACATTTGCCCCCTTTGCCCCCTTATAAATCCGGCTCTGACTGGAGGACAGGAGAAATAGGGGGGATATGATAACGACATAAAATACTGAGCGGAATCGACAAGGTGGACAGAGACAGGATGTTCCAGAGATGGGACACAACAACAGTTGGAAGTTGACGACTCAGACGAATCACAGGGATGTTAGGAAGTATTTCTTCAGTCACAGAGTTGTCAGGAAGTGGAATAGTCTGGGAAGTGATGTAGTGGAGGCAGGATCCATATATAGCTTTAAGAAGAGGTATGATAAAGCTCATGGAGCAGGAAGAGTGACCTAGTAGCGACCAGTGAAGAGGCGGGGCAAGGAGCTATGACCCGACCCATGCAACCATAACTAGGAGACTACAACTAGGTGATCACACACACAGCCATCATACCCACACACACAGCCTTCATACCCACAAAAACAACCCTCATACCTACACACACAATCATCATACCCACACACAAAGCCATCATACTCACACATACAGCCATCATACCCACAACACCAACCATCATACCCACACACACACACACAGCCATCATACCCACAAAAACATTCATCATACCCACACACCCAGCCATCATACCCACACACCCAGCCATCATACCCCCACACACAGCCATCATACCCACACACAGCCATCATACCCACAAAACTAACCATCATACCCACAAAACCAACCATCATATCCACACACGCACACACAGCCATCATACCCACAAAAACAATCATCATACCCACACACCCAGCCATCATATCCACACACCCAGCCATCATACCCCCACACACAGCCATCATACCCACACACAGCCATCATACCCACACACCCAGCCATCATACCCACACACACAGCCATCATACCCACACACACAGCCATCATACCCACACACAGCCATAATATCCACACACCCAGCCATCATACCCACACACCCAGCCATCATACCCACACACAGCCATCATACCCACACACCCAGCCATCATATCCACACACCCAGCCATCATACCTCCACACACAGCCATCATACCCACACACAACCATCATACCCACACACCCAGCCATCATACCCACACACACAGCCATCATACCCACACACACAGCCATCATACCCACACACAGCCATCATACCCACACACACAGCTATCATAGCCACACACACAGCCATCATAGCCACACACAACCATCATACCCACACAATATCCTCCGTCTTATGGCCTTGATGGGACCTCGCACCCAAGGTACCACTACATTATCATAGCATTCTCCAGTTGCTGTTTTGCCAGGCACAAGATAATCGATCACGATTACGTCCTCAGGAGTGCCAAAGGCTGGCCGGCCATAAGTCTCCCCACTGAGACAACCAGCATGAATTTCTTTGTCGGCGAGGAATGAAAAGACGTCCATTGTCTGCAGTGCTTATGCGCCTGCAGATCTCACTGATAAACCTAGGGGCCAGATTTATTTCGAATACGTCCAAAGTCTACTGGAATGTTTTCATACAATCTGGCTATTTTCTGTTATGATATTAGTAGAAATTCTGTTGGGAATGATTGTGGTGGTGGACAGGTGACTACCGCCGTGATGAGGACGCGTTGCTGGACTCTCTCTCTGTCATTCTTCATCAAAAGGTCTCTGACAGCATAAGCTGGCGCTGGTGAGGCCACCTCCTCGACCTCGGCTGTTGTTGCTGCTGCTGCTGCTTTTGTTACTGTCGTTGTTCTGGCAGTTCTTCTCGTTGTTGGTGCGGTTGTCGTTTTTTTGTGATTGTAGTTGGTGTTGCATGCTATTCTTTTGAAGAGCTGACGAAGGGCTCTTGATGTAGCTTCCACTCCCCTCCATTTCCTAGGATCAAGCTTGATTACCTCATATTCCCCAGACGGTGCATGCGACCCCTAAGGATTTAGTGCTTTCCCATGAATATAGCAATAAATCCTTACCAAAGACACCAGAAGTGACCAGATACCATCCTACTGAAGAGATCCTGGCGAGTGATTATTATTATAATTATTAAATTCACGTGGAAGTGCAAAAACCTGTAGGGGCCATACAGGTTGATGTAGATCCAATTACTTGCTTCAAGACCCATTCACTACCTGCTGAGAGCCGTAGACATAAATGTCAGGTTTTTCACTGCTGAAGGCACCTTCACCAGTCTCCCGTTTGGCTGTCTTTACAACAGTGAAATGATACCCGTGACGAAGGGCTCTCTGGTGCCCCCCTAGCTTGCGCAGCATCTCCCACACCCTTGAGAAAGATCCTTGTAATAGACGTCAGGTAGACACACGCTTAAAGGGCGGAGGCGGCCACCTGCTTCAGCTCCTTGATGTGTAAAGTGTCTTCTCTATCCATATATATATATATATATATATATATATATATATATATATATATATATACGTATATATATATATGGATAGAGAGAAAAATAATTGAGAAAGAGAGAGACGAATACAAACCAGGAGGAATATAATAAGAATATTAATAAAGAGGTAGGAAGAGACGTGAGCAGGGGTGAAGTAAGATTGCCAGCGGCCAGACTGGCATTTATTGGCTTCTGCAGCACTTGTGAGAGTCAGGCTGGTGCACCCCACGCAACGCCTCCTGATTTGGCAAGCCACAGAGGCAGGGGGCAGGGGAGGCCCTTTGACAAGAAGGCTTCCCAGGCAACAAAGAGCCATCCTTTACCGTCGTTACAGTCGACACTCTCACTGCTTCAATATCGAACCTGTCACTCAGTCATTGACACAGTGTAGAGGCACCAGTCTCAAGGTATATAATCCTCGGAGAGCAAAGACTACAATACCTGGGCAACCTGAGTGAATGTCCCTAATCAGTGGGTGTGGGGAGAAAGAAAGGGGGGAGGAGAATTCCTGTGTGGGGACATGGGAAGTCCTCAACTCTTGGTGAGGGAGTTGGGGAAGTCTCCGTATTCTGGTGTGGGGGTGTAGGGATGATTTCCTCTCTTGGCGAGGGACTCAGTGAGACGTCCTCTCTTAGGATGGAGACTCAGAAAATTAAAGCGTCCTCTTCCTGAATGTCAGAAACCAAGGGCATAACTGGCGGTAGACACTGATGAATCTCGGAAAGATGACCTCAACACTTGCAGAAATATACATTTGGTTTTCACTTACAAACGAGGGATCATCAATGAAGTCATAATAGTTTGGAAAGTGATGACAATTAAGTAACTGAGGCGATATGGAACTTGAGCTGAAGAGCTCTCAAACCTTGACACTTAATGTGACATGTGTATGCCACATATTGGCTGCCTCCCAACCAGCGAACCGGGTGCTAAGGGTTTAACGATCGATAGGATAAGCGTCGTTAAATCAGTTCCTTGATTCATTGACCAATCTCAGGCAAGTCCGCCAAAGCTGAAGCAACGTGGATCACTTGCGGTAAGCACTGGCAGACTTGCCTACCTGCTGGTTGAGTACGGTGCACTCTCTCTGACTTCTGCATTGCCATCTGTCACCTTGGTGTACACTTATTAGTCTATCTGTACATAGTATACATAGTGTACATATCTGTATATAGTGACAGAACCTGTGTTCGTAATACTCAACAAGGTTCGAGTGACAGAAGTACAAATATGACACACGGTACATACACCATCCACAGTGTGGAAAGTTGATTATCCATTAGATTTGGAGATAAATAAAGGTTCACTGTAAACATCTTATTATAATCTTAAATTTTAAGGGGGTGGAAGGGTAGGCCAAGTGGAAGACTTTGGTCAGATGACCGAAAGCTCCAGCTGCGGGTCATCACACAACCAAGACCCGCGTCAGGAAACACTTGTACTGTTTCCTGACGAATCTCACCTAATCTAACTTTTGTAGACTCGAGTCTTGGTATCAGGGAAAGAAAACATATGACCATCGTGTGCTCCTGTGTAAGTGTTTACCTATTTGTGCTCACCTATTTATGGTTGTAGGGGTCGTGACATAGCTCCTGGCTCCATGTCTTCGCTGGTCGTGTATATATATATATATATATATATATATATATATATATATATATATAGTATGCAATAATTTCGCAAGAATCATTCTGAACCTAACGAAAAAAATATGTTTCATTGTGTTTGTTTATTATTAAATTATTGTAAACTTATCTAATACATATTTAGTTGGATTAGGCTAAATTAAATTGGGAATTACAAGTTACTGTTAATTAAGATTTAAAGACGAGAGAGTTTGTCGGAGCCTTTAACGAGACTACAGACCACAGGAGGCCCTCTGTTTGGCCCTGTTAGCAGAGCTTCGCCTGACGTAACCCCACACAAGACTCTGATTGGCTGTGGCAGCTGAACACGTGTTGACGTAGCCTACACGACTGTCTGATTGGCTGTGGCAGCTGAACATAGGTTAACTTAACCTACTTTATGCTCACTGATTGGTTCTGACAGTTAACCATTCGTTAAAAGACTGAAAGTCAATTGATCGTTTTTCGGGCGGTCATGTACAGTTGCTATAGTAACTCCGGTGACACAGTACACCATAGAACTTAATAAGATGTATGAGAGTGCTTTCTGACAAAGTGTGTATGTGTGTGTGTGAGAGAGAGAGAGAGAGAGAGAGAGAGAGAGAGAGAGAGAGAGAGAGAGAGAGAGAGAGAGAGGGAGGGAGGGAGGAAGGAAGGAGAGTTTTATAAGGTTAAGTTTAGGGTTCCTAACTTTATTTACAAGCTAAGAGCTATTACCTACTTCAGCTTTCAAATGATATGATGTAGGTAACAGCTTTAGCTTGTAAATAAAGTTAGGAACCCTAAACCTAACCTTGTAAAACACTGTGTAAAAGAGAGAGAGATAGAGAGAGAGACAGAGACAGACAGACAGAGGGGGAAAATGCCTTCTGAAGCCTAGCGACTGATCTGGCTTAAGGTAACGAGAAATACCTAATCCATCCCTCCCTCCACCACCTCTCCTGTACCTACGTAATGGAAGTGTAGGTCAGTGGTATTGTAAGTCAGTGGTATTGTGAGTCATTGTTATTGTGAGTCATTGGTATTGTGAGTCATTGGTATTGTGAGTCATTGGTATTGTGAGCCATTGGCATTGTGAGTCATTGGTATTGTGAGTCATTGGTATTGTGAGTCATTGGTATTGTAAGTCATTGGTATTGTGAGTCATTGTATTGTAAGTCATTGGTATTGTGAGTCATTGTATTTTAAGTCATTGGTAGTGTGAGTCATTGTATTGTAAGTCATTGGTATTGTGAGTCAATGGTATTGTAAGTCAGTGGTAGTGTAAGTCAGTGGTATTGTAAGTCATTGGTAGTGTAAGTCAGTGGTAGTGTAAGTCAGTGGTAGAGTAAGTCAGTGGAATTGTAAGTCAGTGGTAGTGTAAGTCAGTGGTAGTGTAAGTCAGTGGTAGTGTAAGTCAGTGGTAGTGTAAGTCAGTGGTAGAGTAAGTCAGTGGTAGAGTAAGTCAGTGGTAGAGTAAGTCAGTGGTATTGTAAGTCAGTGGTAGTGTAAGTCAGTGGTAGTGTAAGTCAGTGGTAGTGTAAGACAGCTACCACTTGAATAATTAAAAGGCGTATTAGAAGGCCATTTAAAACACGTACCTTCAGACTTATACTTGTATTCGTGTGGGTTATACAACGCTAGAACTGGTGAAGGTTCGATCCTCCGTTAGCTAATAACGAGACAGGCTTTCCCATATACCTGGAGAGATCTAGCCATTAACTTCTTAGTCACTAGTACATCACATAGACTAGCAAGTTGCTGTTCTCTCAGTGTTCACTCTTATCATGTGAACATAAGAACATAATGGATGAACACTGCACCAGACCTATTGGCCAAAAAATGCAAGTCCTTATCAAAACCAACCACTCCTACCCATGAATTTTTCCAACTTTTTCCCAAAGGTATCCAAACATTTGCTTGGGTACCTCAGGTACTGATAAATTAGACACATGTCCAACACTTGGGTATCTTTATTAAGGAAACGTTTCGCCACACAGTGGCTTCATCAGTCCTATACAAAGAAGAATGGTGAAGATCAGGAGTTTGAGGTAATCAGTCCCTCAGTCTGGAGTCGATGTAATCAGTCCATTAATCTTGAAAAGAATACAGCATATGCACAAAGTGGCTTATATACTGTAGACATGTGAGGTGAAGCAGTCGTAGGCGGTATCACAGTGGACAAATCCAAGGTGGAAGTAGGTCATGCCTATAGGTTAGGCAAGCGAAGAATTCCCTGTATCAAGATCCCAAGATGTTGCTGTGTCTGACAGGAATGTAGATATCTAGATATCTGAAGAACTGAGGGTCTGATTACCTCAAACTCCTTCTGATCTTCACAATTCTCCTTTGTATGGACTGATGAAGCCACTGTGTGGCGAAACGTTTCCTCAATAAAGATACCCAAGTGTTGCATATGTGTCTAATTTATCAACTTGTCGGTTCTCTGAACCATTCATCTACAACAACTCTTTGCTGTCATCAAGGCTGGGTACCCGAGCCCAGTACATCATATAAATAAATATCTTTATTTACTACAAGTACAAGTACAAGGTATACAGTCCTAGCTGACATCAATGACATACTACTATATAGAAAGCCCCTTGTTATGCTGAGCATTACTGGCAAATTAGGTCAGTTTTATCCCAGGATGCGACCCACACCAGTCGGCTAACACCCAGGTACACATTTTACTGATGGGTAAACATAGATAACCGGTGTCAGGAAACACGCCCAATGTTTCTACCCTCGCCGGGAATCGAACCCGGACACTCGCCGTGTGAAGCAAGAGCTTTAGCCACCAGGCCACGGGGTACCACGGGGTACCCACTTGGCACGACGTGGTGGAGGTTTGATCCACCGTCTGCTGAGCGCCAGACAAAAGCTCTTTCTGTCTGTCCTCACCTGTGTTTCGCTGTTGGTTTAGAAAACGTTTCGGTCCTGGAATCTTGAAGTGATCAAGGTCCCAGGACCGAAACGTTTTCTAACATGTCCTAGTGTTTGCTTACGTGTTTTTTCGACACCATATTGTTGGTATTTATTACCAAGGTTGATACCACCAGTGTGTCCTCTCCCTCCGTATCCCAGAACCACAGCTCCCTGCACCTGAACTCCCACAGGAGACCCGGGAGATGTAACTCAACTCCTCCCTCTCGTTCCCTGATAAGTCCCATGAGCTGAACATTAACTTCCTCACATGGATGACGACCTTCTGTTAAGAACTTTCAGAATATCTAAAAACTTTAGATTAACGTCATCAAACGACCCAGGAGCTGTAGATCAACACCCTTGAGAGGCAGAAGATTCCCAGGAGCTGGAACTCAACCCAGTGAAACTGTGAAAATGAATTATCAGTTAGACGATACTTGGCTTGATATGTCCGTAGAGTTTTCGACTCAATCCAACATTACCTGGAGTATACCTGGAGAGGGTTTCGGGGGTCAACGCCCCCCCGGCCATGTTTGTGATTAAGCCTCGCAGTGGATCAGAGCCTGATCAACCAGGCTGGTGTTACTGCTGGCCGCACGTAGACTGACGTACGAACCACAGCCCGGCTGGTCAGGTACTGAATTTAAGTGCGTATCCAGCGCCTTCTTGAAGGCAGTCAGGGGTCTATTAAGAGAGTAGAGTAATTACTCTAGCTACAGTATCACAGTAATCAATTGACTGATAGTCGTGTAACTCACGGCAGCTGTTTCGCCCAAGAAAATGTGCTAGATAGCATTAAAAAACATTTTCTTTACAACTGAAATAAGCTTAATTTTCTAAAATAAGATAAAAACAATAATTGTCTCCCCTAACGGCTGAAGGGAAATGCGTAAACAAATGTATACGCAGCGTAATTAAGACGATATGGCGTTCAATTATATTTTTCAGCATTTTGCAATAATTTCTTAGAGCTCCTGAAGGGAGTGTATTAAGGTCCCATTTCTTTTCTTAAATAAAATGGACATATACATACACACACACACACATACACACACACATACACACACACACACATACACACACACATACACACACACACACACACACAGCACACACACACACACACACACACACACACACACACACGCACACACACACACGGCAAAGGAGAAAGACCTTGGGGTGAGTATAACGCCAAGCACGTCACCGGAGGCACACATCAACCAGATAACTGCGGCAGCATATGGGCGACTGGTAAACCTAAGATTAGCGTTCCGTTACCTTAACAAGGAATCGTTCAAGACACTGTACACCGTGTACGTCAGGCCCATACTAGAATATGCAGCACCAGTCTGGAACCCACACCTGGTCAAGCACGTCAAGAAACTAGAGAAAGTGCAAAGGTTTGCGACAAGGTTAGTTCCACAACTCAGGGGTCTGTCTTATGAAGAAAGGTTGAGGGAAATAGGACTAACAACACTGGAGGAAAGAAGGGTCAGAGGAAACATGATAACGACATACAAAATACTGCGGGGAATCGACAAGGTAGACAGTGACAGGATGTTCCAGAGAGGGAACACAGAAACAAGGGGACACAACTGGAAGCTGAAGACTCAGATGAGTCAAAGGGATGTTAGGAAGCATTTCTTCAGCCACAGAGTAGTCAGGAAGTGGAATAGTCTAGAGAAAGATATAGTGGAGGCAGGAACCATACACAGTTTTAAGACGAGGTATGATAAAGCTCATGGAGCAGGGAGAGCAGAGACCCAGTAGCAGACAGCGAAGAGGCGGGGCCTGGAGCTGAGTCTCGACCCCTGCAACCACAATTAGGTGAGTACACACACACACACACACACACACACACATATATGTATATATATATATATTCATACATACATACATTGATATTATAATTTGTTTTATCTGTTGCAAGCAAATTTAGGATATTTTTCTATTACTGTTTATCTCGTTTCTTATTTTCACCACTAAGATACCTTGATATATCACTTGTGTTATCACACTATGTCTATATTCTTCAATAAGTGGACCATCAGGTACTCTGATGTACATAGAGTTCCAGGAAGTGAAATGGCCATAAGACTGACCACTTTGCATATATTTTGTGTCTGCCAGGGAGAGTCTGGAAAGACACATGAGATAACACTAAGACGATATTAACATTTTCTTCAGAAGAACAACGCCACTAAATTAAAAACAAATCTATAGTGAAAAATGAGACACTTTTGCAACATTACGGAAACTTTATTTAGGAAACGTTTCGTCAGCCAGTGGTTTCTTCAGTCCTATACAGAGAAGAACAGTGGAAGATGAGGAGGAGTTTGAGGTAATCAGTCCCTCAGCCTGGAGTCGATATGTTGAGTCTGTTTTCATCAAATCCACTCAATTTGTTTCACCTATCTTCTCCTGTCTACTCAACAACCTTTTCTCTGATCAGTCTTACCCACCTTCTTCCATTTCCCTTTTCTGCTCTCCCCAAAGAGAGAGCAGAAAGGCAAAGGACTAAACCCACACGAGCAATACAGAGAATGGGGAATGGAAGGAAAATAGGTTTGACCCGTGGAAAGAATGCATTGTTTTGATTTCTCGGTGCTGTATAACCCCTGTGGTTTAGCGCTTCTATTTGATTATAATAATAATTGATTTCTCGGTTCAACAAACTGTCACCAGCACTGAAGTGCCCTTCACTCTCCCCTTGAAGTGAACTGCTCATTAACAGTGTTACATTGGCACCAATGCACCTCAAAAGCACTTGATAATTATCTATTGCATACGATACACCAGTATGGAGAGTTTGAAGTCGATCAAAAGACGCATTCTCAAGGTGCGGCACTGAAACCGACGTCGTTTAATAAAACTGACGTTTACACGGCCCAATAACAATGCAACATTCTTTTTCGAGCATTCTTCACCTGGGTTGGAAGTTACAAGCCGATCAGAAGAAACGTTCTCCAGTTGTCACACAGAAATTAATCATTCCTTCGATTTTAATTGTTATAAAAATTATAAAATTTGCACCGACTCAGAATAAAAACCATACCTGGAGGGAGAGAGTATACCTGGAGGGAGAGAGTATACCTGGAGGGAGAGAGTATACCTGGAGGGAGAGAGCATACCTGGAGGGATAGAGTATACCTGGAGGGAGAGAGTATACCTGGAGGGAGAGAGTATACCTGGAGGGAGAGAGTATACCTGGAGGGATAGAGTATACCTGGAGGGAGAGAGTATACCTGGAGGGAGAAAGTATACCTGGAGGGATAGAGTATACCTGGAGGGAGAGAGTATACCTGGAGGGAGAGAGTATACCTGGAGGGAGAGAGTATACCTGGAGGGAGAGAGTATACCTGGAGAGGGTTTCAGGGGTCAACGCCCCCGCGGCCCGGTCTGTGACAAGGCCTCGTGACTCTTTCTTCGGGTTTTGCGCATCAAAATTGAAAAACTGGAATCGATCACAAGAGGCGTTCTCAAGTAATCGTTCTTCAGTTATCGTTCTCAAGTTATCGTTCTCAAGTTATCGTTCTTCCGTTATCGTTCTCAAGTTATCGTTCTTCAGTTACCGTTCTCAAGTTATCGTTCTTCAGTTATCGTTCTTCAGTTATCGTTCTCCAGTTATCGCACGGAAACTATTGCGATGCCTATAATGGCGAGAGCCATTATAGGCTCTCCCTCTAAATACGATACAAGAGAGACTATTATTGTTTCAATCGAAGAAAACATTCATGAAAGATAACCCAAGAAAAACATTCATGAAAGATAACCCAAGAAAAACATCACAAGGACCACAATCACAAGGACCCCAATCACAAGCACCACAATCACAAGGACCACAATCACAAGGACCACAATCACAAGGACCCCAATCACAAGCACCACAATCACAAGCACCACAATCACAAGGGCCACAATCACAAGGACCACAATCACAAGGACCCCAATCACAAGGACCCCAATCACAAGGACCCCAATCACAAGGACAACAATCACAAGGACCACAATCACAAGGACCACAATCACAAGGACCACAATCACAAGGACCCCAATCACAAACACCACAATCACAAGCACCACAATCACAAGGACCACAATCACAAGAACCACAATCACAAGGACCACAATCACAAGGACCACAATCACAAGGACCACAATCACAAGGACCACAATCACAAGGACCCCAATCACAAGGACCCCAATCACAAGGACCCCAATCACAAGGACCCCAATCACAAGGACCACAATCACAAGGACCCCAATCACAAGGACCCCAATCACAAGGACCCCAATCACAAAGACCACAATCACAAGGACCACAATCACAAGGACCACAATCACAAGGACCACAATCACAAGCACCACAATCACAAGGACCACAATCACAAGGACCACAATCACAAGGACCACAATCACAAGGACCACAATCACAAGGACCACAATCACAAGGACCACAATCACAAGGACCACAATCACAAGGACCACAATCACAAGGACCCCAATCACAAGGACCACAATCACAAGGACCACAATCACAAGGACTTTGACTTTTTGGTGGGGGTTATCCCAGGTAATTTACATATATGTTAAACCATGTGTAATAGTTGTACTTATGTGTACCTGTACATAAATAAACGTACTTATCTTTGTTTAACAGTGATGAAAATTTCGTCTTGGAGTTAGTAACAATCTCCTTTGAATCGTATTTTGGTTAGGTTTCCTTCCCTAAGATGCGACCTATTCAAGTCGGCTAACTTCTAGGTTTCTATTTACTGCTAGATGTACAATCAGATGTATGGCTCCTTCCTCCTAACCCTTGCCCGGGTTAGGAGGAAGGGCCAGGAGCTGAGACTTGATCCCCTTCGGGTACATCCGAGTATATGCAGCACTCTCAAACACACGTACTGGTCATCAAGCCTAAATGTGTGTGTGCGCGCGTGCGTGTGTGTTTGTGATGTTTGTGTGTGTACGTGTGTGTGTGTGTTTAGAATAGGTAGGGGTAGGAGGGCAGGACGGGTAGTCAGACGCACTGGAACGGTCGGCGTGGATGGTGTTACTGGTGTGCGCTCCTGTCCAGTGTCTGCCTCGTGTTGTGGTCTTCCTTGCGCCGCGCCTGTCGCCCTATCGCAGTGTCACCCTGCCACACGCCCACTCCAGCACCACACACGCCCTCGCCGCCGCTCTTCAGGTGCTTCTACGACAAGATAAGCGGCGCATGGTGAGTACAGGAGGTAGGGGACGCAACACGTTGTCTTACGCTGGCCTTGGCTGAAGGTGAATCTATTAAAGTAGGTTGAGGACCACCCTCACCCTAACCCCTCACCCCTCACCCTTCATCCCTCACCCTTCACCCTCAACCCTCACCCTCATTCCTCACCCTCCTCCATAGTCATGTACCGTAGCAGTGTCGAACTCCCTACCGCCCACTGGCGGCTGTCGACCCTGTGGGCGGCCTCTGCCACCCACTGACGGTCAGTCGCACCCGTGGGCGGCTCCCACCCACTGCTTTTATCATTGCAGCGGACAAGTGGAAGACAGACATAAACAAAACAAAAGCCATGAACAAGATACTGAAGATATCGTACCAAGGAAGAACACAAAATAATGGATTCAGATTGGATAAATTTGGATTTAAAAAGGATGTAGGAGAGGTGTTCAGTGCCATCTGTTAGTAGTTTCTTTTATCCCTGGGTGGCTTGTTTATATCTGTGGGTGCCATGCTTATATCTGTGGGTGCCACACTAATATCTGTGGGTACCTCGTTTATATCTGTAAGTATCTTGTTTTATCTGTGGGTGTCTTGGTTATACATGTGGGTGCCACAGTAATATCTATGGGTGCCACACTTATATCTGTGGATGCCACAGTAATATTTGTGGGTGCGACACTAATATCTGTGGGTGCCTCGTTTATATCTGTGGGGGCCACGCTTATATTTGCGGATGCCTCGTTTATATCTGTGGGTGCCACACTTATTTCTGTGGGTGCCTCGTTTATATCTGTGGGTGCCACACTTATATCTGTGAGTGCCTCGTTTATATCTGTGGGTGTTTGTTTTTATCTGTGGGTTCCTTGCTTTTTATATATATATATATATATATATATATATATATATATATATATATATATATATAGTATATGGTTTGAAGATGGCAAGAAATCTTACCCATAAGTCTCCTTTGTTTGAGTAGGAAATCGCTACGTTTAGTTCTTATGGAAGGTGAGACACAAGAGCAGTGGCCATCCTGACACCTGCTTCTCCTGTTCACCTGGCAGTGGCTAGGTGCCTGGGTGCCTGGGTTTTAGTGGAGTGCTGTGGGGGGAGACACCTGACGGGCTTCCAGTGGACAAAAGCCACGCTGCTGGGGTCTCTTGTGTTCTTGACCCTCCAGGGCTAATTAATAATTCCATTGAACGTCTGCTTAGGGGTTTTGGCTCATTGTTATGTCGTTGTTGTTGTTATCGTTGCTATTAATAATGTTATCGTTGTTATTGTTGTTGTTATTGGTGTTGTTCTTGTTATTGTTCTTGTCACTGTTATATTTACTGTCGCAATTATCGTTTTTGTTGTTGTTATCGTTGTTACCGTTTTTGTTGTTGTTATTGTTGTTATCGTTGTTGTTGTTGTTGTTCCTCTTCTACCTTCCTTTTCTGCCTTCCGTCGACTAACAAATACACAGAGAATCAGTCACTCTGCCTTCAAGGTGGAGATAGAGCGTCGTAATGCAGTAACGTTAATGAAGATACGTCGCTAGGGACCCGCTTTTAAAACTAACGTAATCTCTTATCTTTCACTTGAAGGCAACGACGCAACAACCAGCCTCTTTTAAGTCTCCTCTCCTCTCTTCTTTACTTCCTCTTATCAGTAACTTGTTTGCTCTGTTTCCTGCTTTAGTAATGGCCTGTTTGTGAGTGTGTGTGTGTGTGTGTGTGTGTGTGTGTGTGTGTGTGTGTGTGTGTGTGTGTGTGTGTGTGTGTGTGTGTGAAAATGCCTTTGTGGGCCTTTATCTGACATGGGTCAGCGGACCGCCAGCAGCAACAGCCTGGGTGACCAGGCATGCACAAGACAAGCCTGGCCCATGGCCGGGCTCGGGGAGTAGAAAAACTCTCAAAACTCAACAGAGGTATATCAAAGGTATATCCCAGAGGAATGCTCGTGTTATCCAGCCATTATTATTATTATTATTATTATTATTATTATTATTATTATTATTATTATTATTATTATTATTATTATTATTATTATTATTATTATTATTACATTAAAAAAAATAAACATTTAAAAACATATGAGGTGTGGGGATGTACAAGAGTAGGAGTTAGTGGGGCCGGGAAAATTATTGTCAAAATTGGTACTGAAGATCACAGAACGGGTGGCGTTCGAACCCATGGCCTCGGAGTTTTAATACCCCCTCGCCATAAGTTCATGACCCAACCTGTTGTATGACTTACATTGGTACAGTAGGTTAGTTTCTCTTCGAGAAATATCAAAAAATGAGTCTGGGTTGAAGATAGGACTGTCAGCGAGGTCAATTAGAGAGATTATCATTAAAATCTAGTTAATCGTTCAACTCTAAATTGTCATATAGGCCTGCAGGGTAGGTAGGGTAGGAGGTGCAAGGGAGTGCCAGGGCAGATTAGTGACGGTAGGGGAGATTACAAAAGTAAAAATTGTGATCAAGATTGGTGCCATAGATTAGGTTATATATGAGTGGGAGGGGCTGGGTTTGATTGGTGTCGTGAGTACGGGAATAAATTCTTAGGTAGTGGTGGTTTTGATAAGGACCTGCCTTGTATGGGCCAGTAGGCCTTCTGCAGTGTTCCTCCATTCTTATGTTCTTATGTTCTTATGTTACGTTACGTTAGGATAGGTTAGGTTAGGTTAAGTTAGGTTAGGTTAAGTTAGGTTAGGCTATGTTAGGTTAGGTTAGGTTAAGTTACGTTAGGTTAAGTTAGGTTAGGCTATATTAGGTTAGGTTAGGTTAGGCTATGTTAGGTTAGGTTAAGTTACGTTACGTTAGGTTAAGTTATGTTACGTTACGTTACGTTAGGCTATGCTAGGTTAGGTTAGGTTAGGTTAGGCCCAGTGGCTAACGCGACGGTCTGGAGTTTTGAGACTCTGATCGCGGGTTCTAACCCCACCCGTTGTATGGTTAGGTTAGGTTAGTCTGCATCCCAGGTGTGTGTTGGGACGGTGGAGACGGTGACCTGACAGCTGAACATGCAAA
The DNA here is from genome assembly GCA_009830355.1 of Cherax destructor. Taxonomy (NCBI): domain Eukaryota; kingdom Metazoa; phylum Arthropoda; class Malacostraca; order Decapoda; family Parastacidae; genus Cherax; species Cherax destructor. Next base: position 50,171 of record WNWK01003470.1, on the reverse strand, counting down.
TATACAATTCCGACAGATTGAAAAGTAAGACACAGGTGCAACAGTTAGGTGTCTTTATTCCGAAACGTTTCGAGTACAGAAGAGTTACCAGAAGCAGTAGAGATGTGAAAACGATGTAATCAGTCCATCAGCCTTGAAGACGAAGTTTTGAGGTGGTCAGTCCCTCTAAACAATGGAGCAAAACTCTTCTCCAGGCTGAGGGACTGACCACCTTAAATACTTTTTTCCAAGGTAGATAGACTGATTACATCATCTTTATTTCATTACTACTGTTTCCTTTGTATTTAACTGAAGAAATCTATCGTGTAGGCGAAACATTTCGGAATAAAGATACCTAACTATTGCACATGTGTCTAACTTACCAACCTGAGAGTTACCTCAGTGTGTGGCCCGGTGCCTCTGGTAGTCGTGAGTCGCATCTTAGATATCCATTAGAGTGAGCGTCTTAGGGAACTTCTGATGCAGAAAGGGTAGTCTGCTTGTTGTCTTGTAGATAGCACGGACTATTATGACTATTTGGACCAAGAGCACTTCATCCGCACGAAGGAACTTCCCTTGAAGAGTGGAACTTCTCAATAAGATAATAATAATAATAATAATAATAATAATAATAATAATAATAATAATATCTTTATTTCTACAAGTACATGTACAAGGTATACAGACCATAGCTGACATCAGTGACATACTACTATATAGAAAGCCGCTTGTTATGCAGAGCATTTCGGGCAAATTAGGTCAGTTTTGTCCCCAGGATGCGACCCACACCAGTCGACTAACACCCGGGTACCTATTTTACTGCTAGGTGAACATGGACAGCAGGTGTCATAAGGAAACACGTCCTGACGTTTTTCATCCGTACCGGGGGTCGCCCCAGACCACAGTGTGTGAGCAGAGTGTTCTAGTGATCAAGCTACTGGATAACTACATAATATGGGAAAAACACTGCAGCAGGCCTACTGGCCTGCGTGTCCGCTGATAGGCTGGACAGTCTAATGATATATTGAACTGACAGTGCGCCTCGATACTCAATGATTAATAGGTTATCAAAGCTTATTCCTTGGGTACCATTGAAAATGGGTTGGCAAATATTTTTGTTAGTGGGTTTCTGTTTGAGAAGGATCTGCCTACTATGGGCCAGTAGGCCTGCTGCAGTGTTCCTCCTTTCTTATGTTCTTATAAAAGGGTGGACTGGAAAGCCAGTGGAAGGCCTCGGTCAGATGACCAAAAAACTCCAGTGGCGTGGTGTAGAGATGTCGAGAAATCACTGAAAAAAATAATCTGAGTAAGGAATATTCCTGCTGAAAAATGAGAGGTCATGAACAGCAGACCGCGAGGTCGAGTCTGCTTGGTCGTTTACCTTAACATCGACGTGTCCAGGGACCCAGCCAAAACTGACGTCTGCGTTTACTAGAAATGCGTTATAACCAAAGTTGAATGTGAAGGACGACGGGGTAAGGGGTGTGGAATGTCTGTAATGCACTGTAAGAGTACCACACAACTACGACTGACCAGGCACATCGATGCTGGGAACTTGACACCCATGAGAAGTGCAGATGCCACAGTAAAAAAAATGACAGAAGCAACAAGAGAAACAGCAGCAGCAGTAGCAGCAGCAGTAGTAACAGCAACAACAGCAGCAGTAACAGCAGTAACAGCAGCAGCAGCAGCAGCAGCAGCAGCGACTGTGGCGGCGGCGACAACGAAAATTCGTGGGGGCAAAAGACGCCAGTGATTTATCGTGGACCCGTGATGTAATCTGAGTGCCCTCTCTAGTGCCCGCTCTAGTGTCTACTCTAGCGCCCGCTCTAGTGCCCGCTGTAGTACTCACTTTAGCAGCCACTCTAGAGTTTACTCTAGTGCCCGCTCTGGTACTCTAGTGCCCACTCTGGTACTCACTCCAGTGCCCACTCTTGTGCCCACTCTAGTGCCCGCTCTAGTGCCCGCTCTAGTGTTCTATCTTTAAGCTCATCTTATTCCTCAATCATTCACTCTTTCATGTTTAAGTTTATCAGCCTTCCTCTCTCCCTCCTGCTTGCCATACCTCTCATGGTAAATTAGACACATATGCAACACTTGGTATCTTTAAAGATACCCAAGTGTTGCATATGTGTCTAATTTACCAACTCGTCGGTTCTCTGAACCATTCATTTACATACCTCTCATACCATATTAACACACATATAACAATGTTCGCGGTGATTGCTATTTACTCTCTAGTTGAAATCACCAGCAGTAGTTATCCTGATAGTCGTAAGGGAAGCTGAGCATGGCATATATTTTATTCGACATTTAAAGATTAAATGATTGTGAAAAATATATTGTATATAGACAAGTCAAACATTAATGTGGGAGTCTGTGATAGATGAGTTGCTATGGTTTTATGATGTAAGACTAAGGTGAGAAATAAGAATAGGTGCGGATGAAAACAGGTTGCATGACGAAGGTGGTGGGTGAATGAGCAAGGTGAGAGCCCTTCCTATGGCTCTATTCTCTCCTCCTCCTCCTTCATGGGACAGGTCATCTTGAGGAATGGTAATGACCAAGCAATAGTATCTAGCACTTCTGGAACGAAACCTTTGAAGGTGACGTAGTTGTTGAACCCTCAGTGGAATGTTTGACCATATAGTCATCGTTCTACTGATGGAATATAACAGGTAAACATAGCTGACGTTTGTTTATACTATGTAACTTTTTTTTAACACATTGGCCGTTTCCCACTGAGGCAGGGTAACCCGAGAAGGAAAAGCACTTTCATCATCACTCACTCCATCACTGTCTTGCCAGAGGCGTGCCGATACTACAGTTCAAAAATTGCAACATATGTTCACCCCTCCTTCAGAGTTCAGCACTGCATTTCCACCTCCAGGACTCAAGTCCGGCTAACTGGTCCAAGTCGGACCGAAACGTCGCGGTAAGCTCCTCTCTCCTATGTGCGGGTTATTTGTGTTTTGTTCCAATCACGGTATTGTGGTTTTTGTTATTTATTCCCTGAATCCTTCACAAATGTTATTTTGATCACACTCTCATACATAATAGGCAAGCAACGCATTGCTGGTGCATTTAATTTTATTTTTCGTGCAAAAAAATCAACCTGTCTGTCGTAGCTTCTTACTCAGCCTCACCCGCTTCTCTAACTTCCGGAACTACAGTCGTTAGATCCTGGATCCACAGCAGTAGGAGACGGTGACCTGCCTGACGCAGCGGGCTCTGAGAAGCCTTATAACCTGTTGTTTGAGATAGGTAAAAAAAAATGACCTCGGTCGCGGCGTCGTGTTCCTCCTCGACTCCAGGAGAGGATCGGGTGCATTATGCAAGGTTATGGCACCTCCCTCCCTGCATCACTTGCATTTTTATTAGATATTTTTAATCTCTTGGACAAATGGGTTGCTCCCGAGCGCTTCGCAGTGGTCTGTAGTTCGGGCCATTCTGGACCCGGGTCGGATCACCCACGAAGCTTTGAATTACCTGTCGATTTCTTTGATGAACTGAGTCTGCAAACTGATGAAGGGAATGGTGAATGTTGACCTGGATGGTGAATGTTGACCTGGATGGTGAATGTTGACCTGGATGGTGAATGTTGACCTGGTCTGCTACTTGCACTTGAATGACTGCATCTTGGCCATCAGATTCCTGTCGACTATTGGCACTTTGCTTAGAAAGACTTTGCTAGCTTCCTCTACACGGGGCAGACTCTTCCTGTTACGCTAGCAGTTCTAGCCAGACAGATCGCATTATGATACGATAAGATAAGATAAGATTTGTTCGGATTTTTAACCCGGAGGGTTAGTCACCCAGAATTACCCAAGAAAGTCAGTGCGTCATCTTAGAATGTCTTATTTCCATTGAGGTTCTTCAGTCTTGTCCCCCAGGATGCGACCCACACCAGTCGACTAACACCCAGGTACCTACTTATTCTGGTAGAAGTTTGTCCAAGAGGACTACTTGTCTCAGAGCAGCGTTCCACCTTACTAGTTCCTCCCTGTCACTCTCCTTCTCCCTTCACGTCTTGTTCCTCCCTGCCAGCCCCCTCTTCTCTCTTGTTCCTTTCTGCCAGTCCCTTCTACTTCATCTTTCTGCCTGAAAGCCCTCTGATATCTCTTATTTTTACTACCAGCACCCTGCTACCTCTAGTTCCTTCCCCTCAATACCCTGCTCTCCCCTTCACGTCTTGTTCCTCCCTGCCAGCACCCTGCCACCTCCAATTCCTCCTCCTCAATACCCAGCTCCTCTCATGTCTTGTTTCTCCCTGCCAGCACCCTCCTGCCTCTAGTTCCTCCCTGCCATCTCCCTCACTCTTCCCTGCCTTGTTTATTACCCAACTTCCTACTTTTTAGTGGCCTCTGATTTATCTCCCGTCAGTTTCCACGCCGGCTTCTGGTCCACGCCGGCTTCTGGTCCACGCCGGCTTCTGGTCCACGCCGGCTTCTGGTCCACGCCGGCTTCTGGTCCACGCCGGCTTCTGGTCCACGCCGGCTTCTGGTCCAGCGCTCGGTCCACCCGGCTGGTCCACTCTTCGTCACGCATGGAACGTGAGTCTCCGTCTAATGTACCCACGCACATAATGTGGTCCACTGCTCCACACATGATGTGGGTCATTCTCCTATATGATGAAAGAGAAACTAAAGAACGAAGAAGACTGAGAATAAAAGAGCTACTGAGAAATAAGTTGACTTTCCCGGGAATATGTTTATTCTTTTCTCTACGGAACGAGGCTCCCTAATTAGCACTAGGGAAGGTACTTATATATATATATATATATATATATATATATATATATATATATATATATATATATATATATATATATGTAGGCAGTCTTATGTCCTTTTCTCTCCCTCACTTCTCTTCCACTATTCAAATCTCCCTTTCACCCAGACGGGTCTTATATGGGAGTATCTTACTACTACTACTGCTACTATCTGGTGTAGTAGTAGAGTCAACTCACAGCGGCCCACAGCATAGTCCATATATGCTGTGTTATTCAGTGGTACGCAATATGTTGTGGTTTACTCACGCCTTAATTCACTTTAACTCAGCCACTGAGAGGTCTTCTGTGGCTTAATTCATTCTTAATTCATCACGACCTAACATTCCCTGGTGCAGTCTGACCAGGTCATCTCACTGCGACTAGCGGGCAGAAGATGATGCTTACACTATTCTTTGAGCTAGTAATGACCCTATCGATTTTATCGTTTAATTAACCATTAAAAAAAAACGTTTAGTGTACTTACCTAATTTCGTTTATGATGTCGAATCCCATGTTTCGGGTGTTACCTTTCATCTTCACATGACCGGTGCAGAAGTTCTTCCTCGCCTCAAGAGTGATAAACATTTGGTCCTACTTGGGCCATTAATGTTCCAAGTTGGATCGAAACGTCGTCATACGCTCCAGTCTCCTAAGTGCTGGTCATTTATGCATTGTTCCAGTCACGGCATTGTGACTTTTTACTCTTTCTTGACAGACGTTTACATTTGACTATGCCTCCCTCTCGATGGTCTGATCAGCCAGGTTGTCAGTACTCTCGACAAGCATTCGTCCTAAGTGCCACAAACCCTGGTGATCAAGAACTTGCCTCAGAAACGAAGGCATTCCCTGCCATCAACTCATACGTCCTGTGTTTGTTTACCATTTAGCCCCTGTAATTACTGCTGTAGACACACTATGCAAGAGGTATACTAGATGTACCTATCACAAACTATATCAGCTTAGCAGCTATATCTGTCTGTCTCTTTTTATAATTCTTCTTCTTCGTTGTCAGACCACATTCCTAATGGCAGATCTTGGGCGTCCGCGGCACATCTTGTCCAATTATAGTGACTACAGATCACAGCTGCCAGGACTAAACGCTGCCACTTCATTTATCACGCATGAGGGAGAGAGAGGCGTTGGCCAGAGGGAGGAGGTGGTAGGGGAAGCAAGGGAGAGTAGATGCAAATAGGAGGAGTAGGAAATGAGGAAGAAGGGAGATTCAAGAGGAAGTGAAGGAAAAGGGAGGAAGTAGCAAAAGTGGGAAAGGGGTGGGAAGGGGTACGAGTATGGAAGAGAAAAGGAGAGGGAGGTGAGCAGGAGTAGAACGCTAAAGAAGAAGAAGAGAAGGAGTAGGTGGGAAAAAAAAAAGATAGACTAGGTCTGCATCTTAATTTCCTTAGTACAAATTTAGGCATATTCCTACTTTTCATTAAAAATATTACTGAATTTCAAAGAATTTTTCTCTATTTTCCCCTTTTCTTTATGCTCTCTCTCCTACATATAATTCTTGTTTACCCGCTCCGTGATACTGGAGATACCTTCACAAAAAAATCTTTTCTCCTGCATATGGGCTAAGCTGTCTTGAGTGAGGCAGATTCTGTGGTAATATAAATTGCAGCTCTGCTGGAAGGCAACCCTGGAAGCTGTCGTAGCTGAGGAACACTTGCTGGAATACTTGACCATATCCACACTGCCAGCCTTCCAGCTCAGGCTGACACTACTGAAGTCTCCCAGCTCAGGCTGACACTACTGAAGTCTCCCAGCACAGGCTGACACTACTGAAGCCTTCCAGCAGAGGCTGACACTACTGAAGCCTTCCAGCACAGGCTGACACTGCTGAAGCCTTCCAGCAGAGGCTGACACTACTGAAGTCTCCCAGCAGAGGCTGACACTACTGAAGCCTCCCAGCACAGGCTGACACTACTGAAGCCTCCCAGCACAGGCTGACACTATTGAAGCCTCCCAGCAAAGGCTGACACTACTGAAGCCTCCCAGCAGAGGCTGACACTACTGAAGCCTCCCAGCACAGGCTGACACTATTGAAGCCTCCCAGCACAGGCTGACACTATTGAAGCCTCCCAGCAGAGGCTGACACTATTGAAGCCTCCCAGCACAGGCTAACACTACTAAAGCCTCCCAGCAGAGGCTGACACTAGCTGAAGCCTCCCAGCAGAGCTGACACTATGAAGCCTCCCAGCAAGGCTGACACTACTGAAGCCTCCCAGCACAGGCTGACACTATTGAAGCCTCCCAGCAGAAGCTGACACTACTGAAGCCTCCCAGCACAGGCTGACACTAGTGAAGCCTCCCAGCACAGGCTGACACTAGTGAAGCCTCCCAGCACAGGCTGACACTACTGAAGCCTCCCAGCACAGGCTGACACTACTGAAGCCTCCCAGCACAGGCTGACACTAGCTGAAGCCTCCCAGCACAGGCTGACACTAGTGAAGCCTCCCAGCACAGGCTGACACTATGAAGCCTCCCAGCACAGGCTGACACTATGAAGCCTCCCAGCACAGGCTGACACTATTGAAGCCTCCCAGCACAGGCTGACACTATTGAAGCCTCCCAGCACAGGCTGACACTACTGAAGCCTCCCAGCACAGGCTGACACTACTGAAGCCTCCCAGCACAGGCTGACACTAGTGAAGCCTCCCAGCACAGGCTGACACTAGTGAAGCCTCCCAGCACAGGCTGACACTACTGAAGCCTCCCAGCACAGGCTGACACTACTGAAGCCTCCCAGCACAGGCTGACACTAGTGAAGCCTCCCAGCACAGGCTGACACTACTGAAGCCTCCCAGCACAGGCTGACACTACTGAAGCCTCCCAGCACAGGCTGACACTACTGAAGCCTCCCAGCACAGGCTGACACTACTGAAGCCTCCCAGCACAGGCTGACACTACTGAAGCCTCCCAGCACAGGTGTTATACGTGTAACATCCTGCGTGACTATCATATAGAATAGGACAGCAGCACATTGCTGATGTATCCAGTTTTGCTAAATAAAAGATAATGCTTGGGAAGAGCTCTTGATTCAAGTAATTGGAGCAACCCCTGCTCTTCCTTGGATCAAGCCTGATTGTCTCCCGTTCCCTCATAGCTGTATGATCCCTCCGGGTTTAGCGCGTCCCTTGACTATAATAATATTAGTCTATTTTTCCCTTTCTTCTTTTTCTTTCTTCTTCTTTTTCTGTGGTGGCCAGGCTGCCATGTTGACTGCCTGTTTAAGCAGGCTGTTGCTGTCAGCGGCCGCTGCCCCACATGACCATCACCTCGGGGCCAGGAGCTATGACTCGACTCCTGCAACCACAATTAGGTGGGTACAGCCGGACGGAGGAGGAGCAGCCGGCCTCCACCACTCCTTAGACTGAACGACCCTTACGAGTTTAGCGCCTCACGTAAACATAATTATAAATAATATATATTCAAAAAAGTTTCAGAAATCATGAAAGTTTAGCTAAAAAAAAAAAAACTTTAAACTTCCACCCAAAAAATAAATACTTTTTTTTTCGAAAGCGTAAAAAAATTTTGATTTTTTTTAATTTCGAATAAAATACGCATAAAATATTAAGACGCATAAAATATTAAATACACATGAAATATTAAGACGCATAAAATATTAAATACGCATAAAATATTAAATATGCATAAAATGTTAAATACGCATAAAATATTAAATACGCATGAAATATTAAGACGCTTAAAATATTAAATACGCATGAAATATTAAGACGCATAAAATATTAAATACGCATAAAATATTAAATATGCATAAAATATTAAATACCCATGAAATATTAAGACGCATAAAATATTAAATACGCATAAAATATTAAATACGCATAAAATATTAAGACGCATAAAATATTAAATTCGCATAAAATATTAAGACGATAAAATATTAAATACGCATAAAATATTAAATATGCATAAAATATTAAATACGCATAAAATATTAAATACGCATAAAATATTAAGATGTCGGTGCGTTTTATTTTCCCTAAAATAAAGTTTAAGGACTAAATATGGCTGGCGTTTTCGTGAAAATAAACGCAAGGATCGTAATAACGCGACTTAGGGTAATATTTCACCCTGACTGCGCAATACCCGCGTGAAATTTTCTCTCTGATATATTACTGGTTTGAGCTCTATTTAGCTCCGTCTGGATGATCTTTTATTATATGGCTGGCCTGGTAATAGGTGAAAAACTCATTAATATCAATTAAATCTCATATATTTAGTGAGAAATGAAGAAAGGATTGATGGTGTAGATGGAGTTGAGGAAGAATGTAATGGGAGGGAGTTTACTGTATACTCCGGGGTTTACCATATGGGTTAGACTTTACACCAGGTGTCCAGACTTTACTTCTTATGTCTGACTTAACCATATACTCCAGACTTTACTTCTTATGTCTGACTTAACCATATACTCCAGACTTTACTTCTGCCAGAATTTATGACTTAATTTAGATCTTATTGAGTAAGCCGCGCTTTATTACGCAAGACTGAATTCGTTACGAAGGTTAAACTTTACCCCACAAGCCAAACAATCTGGAATACATAATCCAGAATATAAGACGTCTTTCAATTCACTACCATCGTCAAATTTACCTCACCGTATCCTAAAGTCTTCGTACCAAATACACCAGACGTCAGACTTTACCACAGGGGCCAGACTTCACAGTATACTCCGGACTTCAACACACATTTCACCGTCAATTTTTGATGCTGAATCTTCTTCACCGTAGTAAACAAAATGTATTTCACTGTCACCAGTACCAGAAACACCCAGGAGGTTATGTACAACCATAACACCGTAGTAGCCTCAAAACCTCGGTCTACATTTTTTACAGGGTGGTGAGGAAGGCTGTTTCTCTTAGCCTAGATGGTTCATGGAGAAATAAACACAAATACAGTGTAATGTGATCCTTTATTGACTACGTTTCGCCCACACAGTGAGTTTTATCAAGTCACAAACAGGTCTACCTGGGTGAAGAGTATATATAGGGTGGAGAGTTAGCTGGGTGAGTTGTCTTTGAGACGGACCCGCAACTGACGGGAGAGATGGTTGTTTTGCCCACTGTGTGGGCGAAACCTAGTCAATAAAGGGACACATTATGCTCCATTTGTGTTTATTTTACCATCGTGTAGACATTTTATACTTTTTATTTCCATCCAGATGGTTCATGTTAGGGATGGTGCCCTGGGTAAGGCAGGGGCACGTCAGAGGGCCCAGGGGTGCCCTGGGTAAGGCAGGGGCACGTCAGAGGAGGGCCCAGGGGTTAACCTCCATTACCATAAACACCTCTCTTGCCTAATCATCTCATGTGTCTGGAGTTAACAGAGATGAGGTGATAATAAATCTTTATTGCCCACTCGTGTATATGTTCTCTGGGTAATTAATAAGCGGACGCCAACGGAGGAATTTTTCGCCTGTATTATCATCGCTTTATCTCCATTTCTTTCTATTATGTCTTTATTTCTTTCCTGTGTCTTGTTTCGCTCTGCTTTCTTCTTGTTTATGTCTGTTTATGTCATTATCACTTTATTTCAATGTCTGCCTCTCTCTGGTTTCCCATTTTTTCGTTCGGTTGTCTATTCTTATTCCATTTGTTTCTTGTTTTCCCCTACGTCTGTCTTTATCACTCTCTCACTATTTCTATCTGTTGTGTTATCCACCTATCTGTTGTTTGCTCTCTGTTGAGTACTTTCAACAGTTACGCTGGACTGTTGTGGGAATAAGACGTCACGAGTAGCACCAGGATATTTATATTAAGAAAACGTGTCGCTCACTGGATCAGTTGGACCCCAGTGGATCAGTTGGACCCCAGTGGATCAGTTGGACCCCAGTGGATCAGTTGGACCCCAGTGGATCAGTTGGATCCATTGGATTGACAAAGCTGCATGTAAGCGATACGTTTTCTCCACACGTCTTTAAGACGTGTGCAAGAACAACTGCTGTTGTTGTTTCTGCTGCTACTGTTGGTGTTGTTCCTGCTGCTACTGTTGGTGTTGTTCCTGCTGCTACTGTTGGTGTTGTTCCTGCTGCTACTGTTGGTGTTGTTCCTGCTGCTACTGTTGGTGTTGTTCCTGCTGCTACTGTTGGTGTTGTTCCTGCTGCTACTGTTGGTGTTGTTCCTGCTGCTACTGTTGGTGTTGTTCCTGCTGCTACTGTTGGTGTTGTTCCTGCTGCTACTGTTGGTGTTGTTCCTGCTGCTACTGTTGGTGTTGTTCCTGCTGATACTGCTGCTGCTGTTCCTGCTGCTACTGCTGCTGCTGTTGGTGCTGTTCCTGCTGATACTGTTGGTGTTGTTCCTGCTAATACTGCTGCTGCTGTTCCTGCTGCTACTGCTGCTGTGGTTGGTGCTGTTCCTGCTGCTACTGTTGGTGTTGTTTGTTCCTGCTGCTACTGGGCTGCTGCTACTGTGCAATTTGGGGGACATTTTCCTGCACCCAGGGTGACTGTGCCTGCTGTTCCTGCCTACTAGCTGCTAGTTTGTCCCTCTGTACTGTTGGTGCTGTTCTGCTGCTGCTGTTCCTGTACCTGCTGCGGGGCTGTTCCATACTGTTTTCTGCTATACTGCTGCTGTTCTGGTTGCGTGCTGTTCCTGCTACGTTGTTTCCTGCTGTATGCTGCTTGTTCCTGCTGCACTGCTGCTGCTGTTCCTGCTCAGGGCCTCTAACTGCTGCTGCTGTTCCTGCCACTACTGCTGCTACTGTTGGTGCTGTTCCTGCTGCTGCTGTTCCTACTGCTGCTACTGTTCCTGCTGCTACTGCTGCTTCCTGCTGCTACTGATGCTGCTGTTGGTGTTATTCCTGCTGCTATTGCTGCTACTGCTGCTACTGTTCTTGCTACTGTTAATGCTTTTGTTACTGAGCCTGTTATTGTTGTAGTTGCTCTGAATGTTGTTGTTGTTTTTGTTGCTGCTGTTTTCTTCTTGTTGTTGTGATGGGAATATATTATATACGAAATCATGTGACCGTTTCCAAAATAAAATTGCATTATTATTATTATTATTATTATTATTATTATTATTATTATTATTATTATTATTAGTAGTAGTAGTAGTAGTAGTAGTAGTAGTAGTAGTAGTAATTTTATTTAAGACTGATAGGCAACGGAAAGTGTGCATAAATGGGGAGAAATCTGAATGGGGTCCCTGTGTAAGTGGTGTGCCACAGGGGCTCAGTGTTGGGCCCCTTGTGGCACACCACATAAACAACATTGTCAAGGGAATAAATAGCGACGTACGTAAGTCTGTCGAGGACACTAAAATAGGCCGTCAGATCATTCCTGGCGAGGACACTAAAATAGGCCGTCAGATCATTCCTGGCGAGGACACTAAAATAGGCCGTCAGATCATTCCTGGCGAGGACACTAAAATAGGCCGTCAGATCATTCCTGGCGAGGACACTAAAATAGGCCGTCAGATCATTCCTGGCGAGGACACTAAAATAGGCCGTCAGATCATTCCTGGCGAGGACACTAAAATAGGCCGTCAGATCATTCCTGGCGAGGACACTAAAATAGGCCGTCAGATCATTCCTGGCGAGGACACTAAAATAGGCCGTCAGATCATTCCTGGCGAGGACACTAAAATAGCCTAGACTGGCGGACAAATGGCCGTCAGATCATTCCTGGCGAGGCACTAAAATAGGCCGTCAGATCATTCCTGGCGAGGACACTAAAATAGGCCGTCAGATCATTCCTGGCGAGGGCACTAAAATAGGCCGTCAGATCATTCCTGGCGAGGACACTGGAGAGCTGAAGGTTTACCTGGATGGGCTGATGTTATGATCAGAGAAATGACAGATGCAGTTCAATTTATGATTCTAATCTTGGGAAAAGAAAATAACCGTGGCACTTATAAGATGAATTAGTTAATATGATAAATGGTTTTGAAAACCGACGAGGTGAAGATTGAGACACTTATGCAACATATGGGAATCTTTATTAAGGAAACGTTTCGCCACACAGTGGCTTCATCAGTCCAATACAAAGCAGAAATGTGTAAGGAGAGGAGGAGTTTGAGGTAATCAGTCCCTCGGCCTGGAGTCGAGGGACTGATACAAGAAATTCTTCAATACTTATCCAACCTTTGGACGAAGACCTACTTCGACTAGTGGATGGTACCACTATGACCCCGCCTCCTCTTGCTTCGCCTCACCTGACTACAGTATATAAGCAACTTCTACGGCCCTGTGCTGTACTTTCTAAAAGATTGATGGACTGAACACATCGACTCCAGACCGAGGGACTGATTCCTCAAACTCCCCCACCACCAACAACACAACAACTACCAATACCACAGATCACTACCACCACCAGCACCACAACTACCAATAACACAGATCACCACCACCACCGAAGATACAATACTACTCCCCTACCCACAGATACAATAATCCCATCCTCAGACAATACCACCATCACCACAGATACAATACTCCCATCCTCAGACAATACCACCATCACCAGAGATACAATACTCCCATCCTCAGACAATACCATCCCGATACACCCATCTCAGAATACAATAGACTCCCATCCTCAGACAATACCACCATCACCACAGATACAATACTCCCATCCTCAGACAATACCACCATCACCACAGATACAATACTCCCATCCTCAGACAATACCACCATCACCACAGATACAATACTCCCATCCTCAGACAATACCACCATCACCACAGATACAATACTCCCATCCTCAGACAATACCACCATCACCACAGATACAATACTCCCATCCTCAGACAATACCACCATCACCACAGATACAACATCTCGACAATACCACCTCACCACAGATACATCGACAGCCTCAGACAATACCACCATCACCACAGATACAATACTCCCGTCCTCAGACAATACCACCATCACCACAGATACAATACTCCCATCCTCAGACAATACCACCAACACAAATACACAATACAATACCCCACTAGATAATACACCATCCCACAGATACAATACTCCCGTCCTCAGACAATACCACCATCACCACAGATACAATACACAGTCCTCAGACAATACCACCATCACCACAGAACAGTACAGAATCAGCAATACCAATACCATAGATACAATACAGACAGTCTTAGACCCACATGCAAGGTACCCAGACCTCAGACAATACCACCATCACCACAGATACAATACAGACAGCCTCAGACAATACCACCATCACCACAGATACAGTACAGACAGCCTCAGACAATACCAATATCACATCAGATACAATACAGACAGTCTTAGACAATACCACCATCGCCACAGGTACAATACAGACAGCCTCAGACAATACCACCATCACCACAGATACAATACAGACAGCTTGAGACAATGCCACCATCACCACAGATACAATACAAACAGCCTCAGACAATACCACCATCACCACAGGTACAATACAGACAGCCTCAGACAATACCACCATCACCACAGATACAATACTCCCATCCTCAGACAATACCACCATCACCACAGATACAATACTCCCATCCTCAGACAATACCACCATCACCACAGATACAATACTCCCGTCCTCAGACAATACCACCATCACCACAGATACAATACTCCCGTCCTCAGACAATACCACCATCCCCACAGATACAATACTCCCATCCTCATACAATACCACCATCACCACAGATACAATACTCCCGTCCTCAGACAATACCACCATCACCACAGATACAATACAGACAGCCTCAGACAATACCACCATCACCACAGATACAATACTCCCGTCCTCAGACAATACCATCACCACAGATACAATACACAGCCTCAGACAATACCACCATCACCACAGATACAATACTCCCGTCCTCAGACAATACCACCATTACCACAGGTACATTATAGACAGCCTCAGACAATACCACCATCACCACAGATACAATACTCCCGTCCTCAGACAATACCACCATCACCACAAATACAATACTCCCATCCTCAGACAATACCACCATCACCACAGATACAATACTCCCGTCCTCAGACAATACCACCATCACCACAGATACAATACAGACAGCCACAGACAATACCACCATCACCACATATACAATACTCCTGTCCTCAGACAATACCACCATCACCACAGATACAATACAGACAGCCTCAGACAATACCACCATCACCACAGATACAATACTCCCGTCCTCAGACAATACCACCATCACCACAGATACAATACAGACAGCCACAGACAGAGTACTAAAACCAGCTGGCCGTTCAGTCCTTGTAGTGGTGGCAATCACAACGTCTTGTCCTGGGTATCCCTTAAGATCGCTCTCGCCACGGAGCTGCTATCAGTAAGTAAGCCGTAAGATCCTCGGTGGGTTGGCACTGTGTTGTCCAGCTCATTGTGAATTATGGATGCTTAAGGTTCGTAGATCAAGACCTGCTTCTCTCCTCTGGAGCCATTGATGCTTTAGTGGGTACAATTGCATTCCTCCCCTCCCATCTCCCCTGTTCTCCTCCCACAGCTTCCCTCCTCTCTTTCTCCTGTCCCTTCCCTGTTCTTCTACATTTTGTCTCCCTCCAGCGCCTGTCTTCTCTTCCTGTCATTTCCCTCTATCCCTGTCCTCCAAAACTTCGCCTTTCCTGTCTCCCTCACTTCTTATCCTCTTCTTTCTCCTCCTCTTCCTGCTCCTCCTATTCCTGCTCCTCCTCTTCCTCCTCCTCCTCTTCCTCCTCCTCCTCTTCCTCCTCCTCCTCTTCCTCTATCCCTTGTCTGCTCTTCTCCTTCACTCATTCTTCACACTGTGTTCTTTACTATTTATTTTTATTAACACGTCGGCCGTCTCCCACCAAAGCAGGGTGGCCCGAAAAAGAAAAACTTTCACCATCATTCAGTCCATCACTGTCTTGCTAGAGGCGCGCTTACACTACAGTTATAAAACTGCAACATTAACACCCCTCCTTCAGAGTGCAGACACTGTACTTCCCATCTCCAGGACTCAAGTCCGGCCTGCCGGTTTCCCCGAATCCCATCATAAATGTTACCTTGCTCACACTCCAACAGCACGTCAAGTCCTAGAAACCATTTGTCTCCATTCACTCCTATCAAATACGCTCACGCATGCTTGCTGGAAGTCCAAGCCCCACGCACACAAAACCTCCTTTACCCCATCCCTCCAACCTTTCCTAGGCCGACCCCTACCCCGCCTTCCCTCCACTACAGATTTATACGCTCTCGAAGTCATTCTATTTTGTTCCATCCTCTCTACATGTCCGAACCACCTCAACAACCCCTCCTCAGCCCTCTGGATAATAGTTTTGGTAATCCCGCACCTTCTCCTAATATCCAAACTACGAATTCTCTGCATTATATTCTCACCACACATTGACCTCAGACATGACATCTCCACTGCCTCCAGCCTTCTCCTTGTTGCAACATTCACGACCCATGCTTCACACCCATATAAGAATGATGGTATAACTATACTCTCATACATTCCCCTCTTTGCTTCCACAGACTTCTCAGTGCACCACTCACCTTTTTCCCCTCGTCAATTCTATGATTCACCTCATCCTTCATATACCCATCTACTGACACGTCCACTCCTAAATATCTGACCACATTCACCTCCTCCATACTATCTCCCTCCACTCTGATATCCAATCTTTCATCACCTAACTTTTTTGTTGTCCTCATCACCTTACTCTTTCCTATATTCACATTTAATTTTCTTCGTTTACATACCCTACCAAACTCATCCACTAATCTCTGCAACTTCTCTTCAGAATCTCCCAAAAGCACAGTGTCATCAGCAAAGAGCAACTGTGACAACTCCCACTTTGTGTTAGATTCTTTATCTTTTAACCCCACAACTCTTGCCAACACCCGAGCATTCACTTCTCCTACAACTCCATCTATAAATATATTGAACAATCATGGTGACATCACACATCCCTGTATAAGGTCTACTTTTACTGGAAAATAATCTCCCTCTCGCATACATACTCTAACCTGAGCCTCACTATCCTCGTAAAAACATTTCACTGCTTTCAATAACCTACCTCCTATTCTACACATTTGCAACATCTACCACATTGCCCACCTATCCACCTTATCATACGCCTTTTCCAAATCCATAAATGCCACAAAAACCTCTTTACCCTTATCTAAATACTGTTCACCTATATGTTTCACTGTAAACACTTGCTCTACACTCCCCCTACCGTTACTAAAGCCTCCTTGTTTATCTGCTATTCTACTCTGCGTCTCACTCTTAATTCTTTCAATAATAATAACTCTTTACTCTCAACATAAAAAAAAAGGAATGGAAGTCAGAGTGTCGACAATCTTTTTATTCTTACTCATTTTAATTTACAGGCTAAGAGCCATTACAGGCTAAGAGCCATTACAGGCTAAGAGCCATTACAGGCTAAGAACCATTACAGGCTAAGAGCCATTACAGGCTAAGAGCCATTACAGGCTAAGAGCCATTACAGGCTAAGAACCATTACAGGCTAAGAGCCATTACAGGCTAAGGGCTGTTACAGGCTAAGAGCCATTCCAGGCTAAGGGACTGATTACCTCAAACTCCTCCTCATCTTCCACTGTTCTTCTTTGTATTGGACTGAAGAAGACACTGGATGGCGCAACGTTCCCTAAATAAAGAATCCCAAATGTTGCACAAGTGTTTTATTCTTCCGCTAGGTGGACAGAACACCGGTCCCTTAGTATGAGGACCACGAGCTGTTTATTTCGACCTCCATCGTATCCACTGAAGAGGACCTCAGCTGGAAGGGGACATTAAGAGTTTCGTTCAGATATCTAGAGAACGCTTAAAATCGATATAACAAACAAGTAACCCAGGTTCGAAAGGGAACTTCGTGCGACGTTTCGGTCCGCCCTGGAGCATTAGCAAGTCAGTTGTGACCCGTACAAGGGTCCAGAAGAGACCGAAACGTCATCTAACGTGTGGACTTGTTCCAGCCACGATACTCTGACCTTTTTGTACAGCTTCAAAAGGCTTATGTTTGATCTTAGTAGCTTCAAAGTGGCTGAGCTAAGATAATAACTCTTATCCTGTAAAATGAGCTAAGATAACAACATTTATCCTGTAAATGAGCTAAGATAATAACTCTTATCCTGTAAATGAGCTAAGATAACAACTTTTATCCTGTAAATGAGCTAAGATAACAACATTTATCCTGTAAATGAGCTGAGATAACAAATCTTATCCTGTAAATGAGCTGAGATAACTCTTATCCTGTAAATACATTATATATAATACAACAAACTATAGAGTGGCATGTGTTGTTGTGTATAAAGTGCTATGTTATTGGGGGTCAACATTTGTTTTTAAAGTGATCTAAATTCGTGTACAACATTACCTCCCTGGACACTTATAAGTGTCGTATGCTTTTAATAATGTTTATATACGTTGCGTCACAACGTCTAGAATATTTTTTATAGACTTCTAGGTGTGGGTCACAGCTGGATAGCTAGGTTGGGGACGGGCAATTAGAGCTCTTGGGAAGGTAATTTAGATCTGTTGTTATGGGAGGCATGGGTAGATTTGTGAGGTGCGTACTCACCTAATTGTGGTTGCAGGGGTCGATTCATAGCTCCTGTGTGTGTGTGTGTGTGTGTGTGTGTGTGTTACTAGTTGTCAAAGGCACTTCTCGCTAAGATACTTGGCCTGTTTGGTGTTTGTATGTGTGTGGGTGTGTGTTCTCACCTAATTGTGGTTTCAGGTGTATATGTGTGTGTACTGACCTATTTGTATTCACCTATTTGTGGTTGCAGAGGGTCGATTCACAGCTCTTGGTCCCGACTCTTCGCTGGTCGCTACTAGCGTGTATGTGTGTGTGAGTGTGTGTGTGTGTGCGAGTGTAGGCAGTGGGCAGGACTGGCACCCACCTAATACATTACTCTGTCAGCTTGGCTTTGTGTTGTGCTCATCCCGAATCAAACTGAAACACGTGATGTATTGAGGAGTCGAAGTGGAACACCTGTTAAATCTTTATTGTCGGCACGATCACAGCGCTTGTCTGGGGAGAGTAAACACGGGGTGTGGCTCATTAAGGTACTTGAGAACACCACCGGGTGTGATGGTTATCACAGAGCACCACAGGGTGTGGTTGTTATCAGAGAACACCACCGGGTGTATTGGTTATCACAGAGAACACCACCGGGTGTATTATACAGAGTGTACATGGTTCAGAGGTCACAATGCAGCAAAATACCAATATAATCAGAAGAGCAATGCAGTTCATTAAGAAAATATAATCGAAAATAAATACCAAGACAGTAATAATTCCTCTCAACTCACAACATTCAAGGACTACGTTTACTCATCTTCAATAAGCAACAAATTTCACGCACATAAATGGTATATAAAGTATCGACAAGACGAGAAATTAGAGTTTGCTCACGTGTCTTTTCAAGTCTTTTATTTGCCACTGTCCGCAGTACGCAATTTAAGCGTCACCTTTACAGTACTCTAATACATTTTCTTCTTTTCTCTGTCTTCGAAGACAAACATTCTTTCTTGCCGCTGGCTTCTGACTCCCGCTACTCTCTCCTTACGTGACTCTGGAAAAGGTCCGAATCCACGGCAAGAGAGTCCTTAAAATACCAAATACAGGGGATATATACACTTGGGTGTATATTCCTCAGCGTATATATGCTGAGAGTTGAATTTAATCCCTATGAAGAACTAAACGGTGGGTTGGATTTGTGTAGGACTTGCCTAGTATGGGCCAACAGGCCTACTGCAGTGTTCCTCCTTTCTTATATTCTTATGTTAATACCGTGACTGAAACAATACACAGGTAACCCAAACATAAGAGAGAGGAGCTTACGACGACGTTTCGGTCCGACTCTGTCACTGGTCCAAGTCAGACCGAAACGTCGTCGTAAGGTCCTCTATCCCATGTGCGGGTTATTTGTGTATTAATCCCTATATTATGGATTAAGGTATTCTTGTCTGGTGGTGAAAAGATTACGTGGAACCTTAATGACCCTAGTGAAGCCGATAGACTTGAAATCCCCACTAAACAACCAAGTCAATGCTCTCACCACCAGACAACCAAAGCTAAACATGACATGTCGAAGTACACATATATTTCCGTACACCACAGAGGTTAGTCAGGGACACCCCTGATCTCGCACCCAGTTATCCTAGTTGTTTATAGTCTTGCCATTACGATTTTTGCTAATCATTTCCTTGTATGTTTTGCGACTCGCCAGGGTCAGATTGCAGTCCATACCACCGGGGGGGGTTAGAACCCGCGGTCAGAGAGTCTCAAAACTCCAGGCCGACGCGTTAGCCACTGGGCCAGCTGGATTCAATAAGATTCATCCAACTAGGTATATTTCTACACCATAGGAAGGTTAGCATAGACACCACTGTGTCCACAGCTTATGTGATCTTTTTCATTCTATATTAAAATAACAAACGCTCTTCTTGCCGAATAAGGCAAGCGAAAATTTGTGTAGGCAATACTTTCGCAAAAATCGTTCTGAACCTAACGAAAAAAATATATTTCATTGTGTGTGTTTATTATTAAATTATTGTAAACTTATCTAAAATATATTTATTTGGATTAGGCTAAATTAAATTGCGCTTGTTATAATAAGGTTAAGTAAGCTTTCTAAGGTTCTTTTGGTACAAAATTATTAATTTTTAAAATTAACATTAATGAAAAAATATATCTTTAAACGTATAAGAGAAAATATTAGAAAGGACTTAATTATAAATGAGTTCTTGCTAATTGACCAGTTTTACATATTCGGCGCGACATATATGTATATATATATATATATATATATATATATATATATATATATATATATATATATATATATATATATATATATATATATATATATATCTTTAGGAGACTCAGTGTTGCGATCCAGAGGAAATGCCTGCAGCATTCTGGGCACGCGGCCCACTGCAGGGGAGCTGGACGAAGTATTTGACATGTAGCTCTGAGTTGTTATCTATGTTGTTTACTCCTATTGTATTCTTGTCATTTGTCTTGAAATAAATTTTATACATATTCAAAGATGGGGTGGTAGGGAAGTGGAATATTCAAATGGCTTCAGAAAGAAATCTAAATATTCTTCCTTGAAGCCTTTTTATCCACTTCTCCGAGGCTATGGTCCCACAATTTACACCAGAGGTGGACCCCATCCTATATATATATATATATATATATATATATATATATATATATATATATATATATATATATATATATATATATATATAGTGGATAGAAAGGCTTCAAGGAAGAATATTTATATGTCTTTCTGAAGCCATTTGAATACTCCACTTCCCTACCACCCCATCTTTTATTAAATATATATAAAATTTATTTCAAGATAAACTACATTGTCAAAATACATTAACAAGAATACAATAGTGAGTAAAACAACATAGATAACAACTCAGAGCTACATGTCAATACTCGTCCAGCTTCCGGCAGTGGGCCGCGTGCCCAGAATGCTGCAGGCATTCCTCTGATCGCAACACTGAGTCTCTGAAAGAGGAAGCTGGTCGCCCTGTGGTCCTTGGTTTCTATGATGAGTTTTCCACCCAGCTCCTTGAGAAACTTTATAGCACACTTGTCCCATGCTCCATGGGTCTCCGACCCTATTGGGATGAAGTTATAGCAAGAGGAAGGTCTTCATATTTGCGGGTCTTCTGGGTCTCCCTGTGGCTGGCAGCTCCACCCCCTTCGGCTAAGGAGTGTGGCAGGTAGGTGTCTGCCAATGTGGCAGCACAGGTGTAGTCCCAAGCAATCTGCTTACCATCCTTCCAGGGTAGCATATATATATATATATATATATATATATATATATATATATATATATATATATATATATATATATAAGTTATGAGAATACTGGGCTGGTTTAATATATGAGTCTGCATTACCGGGTTTAATATTCAGACAATACACTCACACGTAACACATACAAGACACTTGTTGAGATGTATGTATTTATCTGGTAGAGTGGACGGCTGTTTTATCATGATATTTATACATGGTAAGCAGCTTACACTCTAAACTGCTGCTGCTGCTGCTGCTGCCTCCTATTATGGTCGCTTGTGCGATGGATATTTATATTGGGGATAAATTTAACTAGATTTCCCTACCGACTGTGCTTAAACTAATTATTATGGATAAGAGTTATCTGATTTTGTATGTGGTTGATGGAAGGTGGGGTCGTGTGCCGGGAGTCGTTCGTGCTGGTCGTGCGTGGGACTGTCTGTGGGGTCGTTCATGGGGTCCCTGTTGACCTCTGTGCATGGTGAAGATGGTGACGTGTACATGGAGTTCATGGGGAAGGTTTGTAGCACGTAAGGTCAGGTAAAGATGAAGGCTCTCTCCCCACCCTCCCCACCTTTTCACCTCCCTCCCCTTCCTACCTTCCCTTCCCCGTGCCATCCCCCTACCCACCTTTCTTATCACTAGATTAAAGCATATTCTTCCGTTTCTGGGATTAATCCTGATTGCCTCTCATTCCTTAGGCCTTGTAATAATAATAATAATAATAATAATAATAATAATAATATAATAATAATAATAATAATAACCAGCAGGTTGACTGGCATTAGAAACAGCCTTAAATTATCTTCCGGAGTGTCGAGCCTCCACTACTCTTCGCTATGAGTGAACCTTGCTCTTTGGGTGCTCTGTGAAATACAATCGTCCTCCCTCGAGTGCTTCTCTAGTTTGGGCGAAACGTGTTCTTCGTAGTGGATCGCTGCTGACGCTCCCCGAGCAGTAGTGCAATCTTGAGAGAAATGTGTCAGTAGTGTATAGCATGTATACATACTGTGTATAGTATGTATACTTATGCATTGTGCATAGTATGAATACATATGTACTGTGTATAGTATGTTTGCATATGTATTATGTATAGTATGCATACATATATATTGTTTATAGTATGTATACGTATGTATACATATGTATTCATACAATACACTACTGGCAAATGGAGAGGAATGCTTTACCAAAGGACATCTTTACTAAACCTTGAACCGTGATCATCTTAGGCACCAGCCATGCCCCTTCTTACCAGAGTACTGTAAGCACCAGCCATGCCCCTTCTTATCAGAGTACTGCAAGCACCAGCCATGCCCCTTCTTACCAGAGTACTGCAAGCACCAGCCATGCCATTTCTTACCAGAGTACTGCAAGCACCAGCCATGCCCCTTCTTACCAGAGTACTGCAAGCACCAGCCATGCCCCTTCTTACCAGAGTACTGCAAGCACCAGCCATGCCCCTTCTTATCAGAGTACTGCAAGCACCAGCCATGCCCCTTTTTACCAGAGTACTGCAAGCACCAGCCATGCCCCTTCTTACCAGAGTACTGTAAGCACCAGTTATGCCCCTTCTTATCAGAGTACTGCAAGCACCAGCCATGTACCTTCTTACCAGAGTACTGCAAGCACCAGCCATGCCCCTTCTTACCAGAGTACTGCAAGCACCAGCCATGCCCCTTCTTACCAGAGTACTGCAAGCACCAGCCATGCCCCTTCTTACCAGAGTACTGCAAGCACCAGCCATGCCCCTTCTTACCAGAGTACTGCAAGCACCAGCCATGCCCCTTCTTACCAGAGTACTGCAAGCACCAGCCATGCCCTTCTTATCAGAGTACTGCAAGCACCAGCCATGCCCCTTTTACCAGAGTACTGCAAGCACCAGCCATGCCCCTTCTTACCAGAGTACTGCAAGCACCAGCCATGCCCTTCTTACCAGAGTACTGCAAGCACCAGCCATGCCCCTTCTTACCAGAGTACTGCAAGCACCAGCCATGCCCCTTCTTACCAGAGTACTGCAAGCATCAGCCATGCCCCTTCTTACCAGAGTACTGCAAGCACCAGCCATGCCCCTTTTTACCAGAGTACTGCAAGCACCAGCCATGGCCCTTCTTACCAGAGTATTACAAGTACCAGCCATGCCCCTTCTTATCAGAGTACTGCAAGCACCAGCCATGCCCCTTCTTATCAGAGTACTCCAAGGACCAGCCATGCCCCTTCTTACCAGAGTACTGCAAGCACCAGCCATGCCCCTTCTTATCAGAGTACTCCAAGGACCAGCCATGCCCCTTCTTATCAAAGTACTGCAAGCACCAGCCATGCCCCTTCTTATCAGAGTACTCCAAGGACCAGCCATGCCCCTTCTTATCAGAGTACTGCAAGCACCAGCCATGCCCCTTCTTATCAGAGTACTGCAAACACCAGCCATGGCCCTTCTTATCAGAGTACTGCAAGCACCAGACATGCCCCTTCTTATCAGAGTACTCCAAGCACCAGACAAGGACATCATCTCTCCCTCTCCCCACATTAATTACATCCTCTTTAAAATCAAAACCAACGCAATATTCACCAGACGTTAGTCAGCCCATGAACCTCCGCTTTGTACATAGTCAAACAAAACCGGCTGTTGTTGTTGTGGTTCATAGGGCCACTGACAGCGTACGCCGTATCGAGCCCAACAAAACCGGTTCTCTCACTTAATTCAGCTGATCGACAAGGTTCTTTACGCCGCGATTAGGAATTCTACGTGCAATTGGATTCAATATATAAAAAACTAACAACCTTGACTATTTGTATCCAACAGAGTCGATGGAAGTAATTATTGACCTGGCTTTACTATTGCCTTTATGGAGTCTTTATTGACTCGTACGTTTAAGGTAGTAAACTTTTATTTAATTCTTCCTTGTATTTCAATAGTTCTCTCTCTCTCTCTCTCTCTCTCTCTCTCTCTCTCTCTCTCTCTCTCTCTCCTCCTCTCTCTCTCCTCTCTCTCTCTCTCTCTCTCTCTTACTTGAAACATCAATAATTTCAACGTTGATGTTGATAATTTAGCGTTGATGTTGTTTTAAACGATGTAGATACAGTAAACACCGCTTAGGAACTTGAGAACGTAATAAGAACTCATGACCATTAGAACGGAGGAGCATTGCCTAGAAAGAGGATCACTGGGGGTAGGTCTACTGGCCTATGCTAGGCAGGTTAGTTATGGTGGTCTTGTAATCAACAAAATCCCGTACAGGAAAACATAGCAAATGAAGACAATTGACAAAAGTTGCAGGAAAACTTTGATTGCAAGAATAAAAATAGCAGCAGCAGCAACAGCAACAGCAGCATCAACAACAGCAGTAGCAGCAGCAACAACAGCAGTAGCAACAGCAGCGAGATCAACAGTAGTAACAGCAGCAGGAACAGCAGTTGCATGATCAGCACTAACAGCAGTAGCAACACCTGCAATAACATCTAAAACAGCAGCAGCAAGAAGAACAGTTGCAATAGTTGCAAGAACACCAGTAACAACTGCAGCAAAAACAGCGTTTGCAAGAGCAGTAAGAACAGCAGTAGCAACACCTTCAATAACAGCAATAACAGCAGCAGCAAGAACAGCATTACAGCAGCAAGAACTGCAGTAACAACAGCAGCAAGAAAAGTTTCAACATTAGCAAGAACAGCGGTAGCAACATCTGCAATAACAGCAGCAGCAAGAACAGCAGTAACAACAGCTTCAAACAAAAAAAAACCAGCAGTAGCAGGGCAACGTATCTGCTGGGCTGCGTAATTTATTACGACATGTTCCACCATGTTCAGTCGTGACCTTTTCTTTCTCCCACAATCCCCCACCATTCCCCCACCACTTCCATTTCCCCCCTCATCTCCTTCCCTCTCCCCCACCCCTCACAGGTTATATACACAGAGAGGTGTATGTCTCTTAGTGTATATACACCGAGAATTTCAATCCCTATTTTAGGTATTAAAGTATTCTTGACTGATGGTAAACAATTAATACGTAGCCTTAAGGGACTCGTCAGTTACCCTGTCTTCTAATAATGTTATTTTTCCTCTTGTTCATAATTACTATCGCATTTGCTTTGTCTGCTTTCATAAGGTGAAGTCTAAAAGCTTTTCTTTATTGATGGTATAACTTAGCAGATCTTTCAGGACAATTGTGTTGCAGAGGTCTCTGCAACACATGATATTAGGAGACAGAGAAACTCACTCGCCTTTTAATGACCCTCATGTAGTTAAGGATCATTCAGCAAATGGAAATCATTGTTCTGTGGCTGGTTACTACTTCGTACTATTCCCTAATAGTATGTTATGTGAATAGTTTATATAACAGACAAGTTGAAGAGTGAAACACTTGCGTAAACATTTGGGAATCTTTATTGAGGAAACGTTTCGTCAGCTGATTTTAATAAATCTTTTTCGATTTGCGAAGAAGATTGAAATTGCCTCATTTTGGTACAGCAGACTTTAAGCCCCATTAAACAACCAAACAAATTCCTGGAGGGTGTTCTTGGAGGGTGTTCCTGGAGGGTGTTCCTGGAGGGTGTTCATGGAGGGTGTTCCTGGAGGGTGTTCCTAGAGGGTGTTCCTGGAGGGTGTTCCTGGAGGGTGTTCATGGAGGGTGTTCCTGGAGGGTGTTCCTAGAGGGTGTTCCTGGAGGGTGTTCATGGAGGGTGTTCCTGGAGGGTGTTCCTAGAGGGTGTTCCTGGAGGGTGTTCCTGGAGGGTGTTCCTGGAGGGTGTTCCTGGAGGGTATTCCTGGAGGGTGTTCCTGGAGGGTGTTCCTAGAGGGTGTTCCTGGAGGGTGTTTCTGGGGTCAACGCCCCAGCGACCCAGTCCTTGGCCAAGCTTCCAGGTTTAGGTTAGATAGGGTTTGTCAGAAAACAGGGCAAGTGTTTCTGACGCGGGTCTTAGTGGCTGGGGTCTTCGTGGATCGTAAATAGCTACTCTTGACACTTGAGTCTATCAGTAGTGAGGCTCAGCATCCCGGCAGGATTTCTCTTCTCTCTCCCTCGTGTCTGTCAGAGGTGATGCTGCTGGGATTTTCTTTTTGTGGTTTGTAAGATATGCTTATTGTATTTATGCGCCTCTTCCTCTTTATTCATTCACACACACACCGTGGCCAGGAGCTGTGAATTGAACCCTGCAACCACAACTAGTTGATTACACACACACGTATGATGAAGCTCACGGAGCTGGGGGGGGGAGTGACCTAGTAGCGACCAGTGAAGAGGAGGGGCCAGGAGCTATGAATCGACCCCTGCAACCTTAATTAGGCGAGTACATACACACATATACCGGGAGAGCCAGAAACGAATAAGCAATAATATGAAGTAAAGTGCCGCTGTGAGGAGGATATAGAGGATGCAGTACCGTATCCGGCCCATCTTTAGTTCCGTATCCGGCCCATCTTTAGTTCCGTATCCGGTCCATCTCTAGTCCTTATCCAGTCCATCTCTAGTTCCTTATCTGGTCCATCTCTAGTTCCGTAACCGGCCCATCTCTAGTTCCGTATCCGGCCCATCTTTAGTTCCGTATCCGGTCCATCTCTAGTCCTTATCCAGTCCATCTCTAGTTCCTTATCTGGTCCATCTCTAGTTCCGTAACCGGCCCATCTCTAGTTCCGTATCCGGCCCATCTTTAGTTCCGTATCCGGTCCATCTCTAGTCCTTATCCAGTCCATCTCTAGTTCCTTATCTGGTCCATCTCTAGTTCCGTATCCGGCCCATCTTTAGTTCCGTATCCGGTCCATCTCTAGTCCTTATCCAGTCCATCTCTAGTTCCTTATATGGTCCATCTCTAGTTCCGTAACCGGCCCATCTTTAGTTCCGTATCCGGTCCATCTCTAGTCCTTATCCAGTCCATCTCTAGTTCCGTAACCGGCCCATCTCTAGTTCCGTATCCGGCCCACCATTGTTACTCATCAACCAGGATGTGGCTCTTTGATGCCTCTGTAGGGCTCTTGATGCAAGGAAGTACAGCAACCTTCCGCTCTCCTCGGATCAGACGTAATCGCGTCCCATACCCTTAGCGCTTCTTCACGAATAATATTAAAAGTAATAATAATAATAATAATAATAATAATAATAATAATAATAATAATAATAATAATAATAATAATAATAATAATAATAATAATAATAATAATAATTTAAATATACTTAATCTCCTATTATCTTATTATCTCTCATTCTTATTATCTTTATCTTGTTATATATATTTTTTTTAATTGACACAAATCATTAATTCTTTCACCCCTTTTAATTTGCATTTTTTTTCGTCTTCTCTTCATTTTTTTTATTTCGTTCGAAGAGGAAGAGGAGCACCAAGACCGAGTCGCGGGGGCGTTGACCCCTGAAAATATCCCTCATGTATCCTTCAGGTTGGAAGATAAGGGGGAAGAGGATGGGGAGGAGGAGGAGGAAGAAGGAGGAGAGAGGGGGCCTTACCTGATCAGATGATGTCATGCCTGTACAGAGATACTTGCTTTAAAAATGGCAAGGCAGCGAATGCTGTTGATATGGCTGTTAGGCCTACCCTCTCACAGTGAGTGATGACGTGGCTGCTAGGCCTACCTCTCCCTGGGTCTGTTGATGTCGCTGCTAGGCCTACTCTCTCCCTGGGTCTGTTGATGTCGCTGCTAGGCCTTCCCTCTCCCTGGGTCTGTTGATGTCGCTGCTAGGCCTTCCCTCTCCCTGGGTCTGTTGATGTCGCTGCTAGGCCTACTTTCTTCTACGATCACGTCGCTACTCTCACTCTACCCCCCACACCTCAAGCAGCAGTCCCACACACTAAGAAACAAAATTTCCACACTTCAAGGAACATTTCCACACTGCATCACTCCCACACTACACCCATAGTCGCATATCAGAAAGGATGAGGCTCGAACCCAGGGCAGGTGAGTCTTTAAACTCACAGGCCAGTGCGTTAACCACTGGGCCAGCTACCTTAAATAGGCTTCCTCCAGCTAAGTTTACTTCTATACATGATAGGGATTTGTCTACAATCGTGCCATTACGATTCCGTGAGTCATAATGACACGCCATATACGAATCCCACACAGCACAAGACTCATGACGCAGACAATAGACCCTTTGTGTAAACACCAGATCAACACCATAAACAATATCCTCATGTAACAAACAAGACACTAGTTGAAAAAGAGGTCTCTCTCACTACAAACAACAGTACTCCACCATAAACATTACTCACACATTACACACAATGGTCTCAGACCACAAACAACAGTGGCAGACCAACAAACAACAGTCCCAGACCACATACAATAGTCACATATCATAAAATCATTCCCACACTGCAAAAAAACAAGCTCTCTAGTGTCTATGGCACACCCCAGCATCCAGGATTGCACCATCAGTCATTCTTCCGTGACCCCTGACTAGTAATCTTCAAACATTTTAGGTCGCGATCTGCGGCTATTTTCCCGTGACCTGTATGCGAATCGTGACCTCCCCTTCCTGACCCACGACCCCAATCCCTCACTCTTCCCTCCTGACCATTCAGCTTTCACGGGCAGAGATGACCCCAGAGGGCGGTGATCCTCTTCCCGAGCTGAGATTCGCGATTCTATCAGCATCTTCGTGGCAACACATCACCCGGCAGAGGCTTATGCATCCACTCTCATCCCTCGCTGTTGGAATATTGTGATAGCGGATCTAAAATCTGGGAAAAAAATAGGGGACTACACCGCCCAATAACAACACGAACCTGCGATTTACGAAGATACACAGTCGCTGAAAGATTAAGTTAGATTCGATACCGCATTTATCTTCGTGCGGTGTTTTCCCCGGAACGACGTGGCCACTTTCGTAAAATCTTTGTGTATATCCATGTTTTGCCCTTAAATGTAAATCCTTAAGGCACGATTTGAGATGCGGGGATTTCTCAGTATCAAGAGGGAAATTTAGTTAATAGTGTCGACGATCTTAAGCAGGAAAAAGAAGAGATGGGTAAGAAAAGTTGCTGAGAAATACGGTAATAAAATAACAGGCTGTGTGCATAGAAATACCATTATATAGAGAATGTTTCGCCCTAAAGGGAGCTTTGTTGAGTCAATATCGGATAAAGCTCTACATAGAGCGAAACGTGGTCTGTAAATAGCGATTTCCTCGGCAAAGAAAAAACATTATGCAGAAAATATTATAGTTAGTAACATAATATAAAATAACTGTGAGGGAGTAAATAGAACCAGCATATCATAGGTTGCTAAGCAGGCATAGGCAGCTAGGTAGGCATAGGCAGCTAGGTAGGCATAGGCAGCTAGGTAGGCATAGGCAGCTAGGTAGGCATAGGCAGCTAGGTAGACATAGGCAGCTAGGTAGGCATAGACAGCTAGGTAGGAATAGGCAGCTAGGTAGGCATAGGCAGCTAGGTAGGCATAGGCAGCTAGGTAGGCATAGAGAGCTAGGAAGGCATAGGCAGCTAGGTAGACATAGGCAGCTAGGTAGGCATAGGCAGCTAGGTAGGCATAGGCAGCTAGGTAGGCATAGGCAGCTAGGTAGGCACAGGCAGTTAGGTAGGCATAGAGAGCTAGGTAGGCATAGGCAGCTAGGTAGGCATAAATAGCTAGGTAGGCATAGGCACCTAGGTAGGCATACAGAGCTAAGTAGGCATAGGCAGCTAGGTACGCATACGTAGGTACAAGCAGACAAACAGAGAGAGAGAGAGAGAGAGAGGGGGACTTTGACACAAGCGTATAGGCAGACAGGCATAGATAGGCATGGATAAATTATGCAGACAAAGAGGCAGACAGGACGGCAGATAAGCAGTTAAGTAGGCAGGCACGCAGACAAGTAAGGGCAAGTAAGCAGGCAGCTAAACGGACAAGCAGACAGGCAAACAAACAGAAGGCAGGCAAGCAGGCAGGCGGGCAGACAGACATGAAGCAGGCTGGCAGGCACATAGAACGGCAGATGGATCAATGGCAAGCACGCACACACACACACACACGCAAGGAGCTATGAATCGACCCCTGCAACCACAACTAGGTGAGTACACACACACACACACACACACACACACACACACACGCTCTCGCTTCACGCACGGAGGGCCCGGGTTCAATTCCCGGCGGGGCGGAAACATTTCGAAGTGTTTCCTTACACACACAAACATATACAACAGGCCTAGTGTCTAATCGACATGTGCCTAGGACAAAATGGTAACTAACTAACACACAATATAGAAGACATTACACCACAAGCCTATCTCTACTTCTGTAACTACAAATAGATAACTACAAATAGGTAACTACAAATAGGTAACTACAAATAGGTAACTATAAATAATTACAAGAGACAGCAACTCGCTGATTTAACGGGAAATAAAGCTGTTTCTCATTGTTACTCCAGAGATTCTTCCCTTCCCTGGCTGATAGCAAGATCAACGTGGCCACCCACAGACGGAACCTCGCCCACTCCTCGCGCTGAGTAACCCCTATTGGTTTAACACATTACGGTGTTAACTCCAGGGAGGGGTCAGCACGAGGCAACACACGCCGCCGCTGCGCTCAGCCGCGCTGAACACCGCAGAATTAAAACACCCGCAGAAGATATGCGATTAAATTAACATCAGAATGAGTGTGTTGTGTGGTATGCGATAACTGCGTGACTGTTGTTTAAACAACGCCACGGAAGCTTTTTCCTTTTATCGTTGTTTATTAGAGGTTAAAAGGCACGTCGTCTGTAAAGTTAATACCCGGCTATAACTGTCAGTACAATGTTTATTATGGTCAATACCCGCTGTTCTGCACTCTCTGTGGCCCCTTCTTTGTGGCCTCCCTTCCTTGGGACTCCCTTCTTTGTGGCACCTTCTTTGTGGCCTCATTTGTGGCCCCTTCTTTGTGGTACCCTTCTTTGTGGCCCCCCCTCTGTGTGACCCTCCTTGGCGATCTCACAACTTCTGTATTCACCTAGTTGTAGTTGTGGGGATTCAAGTCACAGCTCCTGGGCCCGTTTCTTCACTAGCGACAGTTTCTTGCTGAGTTTGCCTCCACCTCAGCTCTTTCCAGGTCAACCAAAAGGTTATAACTATGACCATAATTTTTAAAGGGGGTGGACCGGTAAGCCAGCGAAAGGTCTCGTTCAGATGACAAAAAGCTCCAGCTGTGGGTCATCATGTGACTAAGACCCGCTTCAGGAAACACTTGTTCTGTTTCCTGACGAACCTTACCTAACCTAACCTAACCTAACCTAACCTAATCTTACCTAACCCAACCTAACCTAATCTAACCTAACCTAACCTAACCTAACCTAACCTAACCTAACCTAACCTAACCTAATCTAACCTAACCTTACCTAACGTAACGTAACCTAACTTTACCTAACCAAACCTAATCTCATCCAGGTCATTCCTTTTCTTATTTTTTTTTATTAACACATCGGCCGATTCCCACCAAGGCAGGGTGGCCCGAAAAAGAAAAACTTTCATCATCATTCACACCATCACTGTCTTGCCAGAGGGGTGCTTTACACTACAGTTAAAAAACTGCAACATTAACACCCCTCCTTCAGAGTGCAGACACTGTACTTTCCATCTCCAGGACTCAAGTCCGGCCTGCCGGTTTCCCTGAATCCCTTCATAAATGTTACTTTGCTCACACTCCAACAGCACGTCAAGTATTAAAAACCATTTGTCTACATTCACTCCTATCAAATACGCTCACACATGCTTGCTGGAAGTCCAAGCCCATAGCACACAAAACCTCCTTTACCCCCTCCCTCCAACCTTTCCTAGGCCGACCCCTACCCCAGTAGGGGTGTGGTGTGGTGTGGCCGACAAGTACGAAGACAGAGACGAAACGTTTCGCCCTGTGTAGAGCTGTACGCAGAGCGAAACGTTGACCCAGTTGAAGCTTGCTCCGTTACTTGTCTGGCTGGTTACTTCACATACACTGTGGAGCAGCCATGTTTTCTTACTTACACTGTGGAGCAGCCATGTTTTCTTACTTACACTGTGGAGCAGCCATGTTGTCTTACTTACACTGTGGAGCAGCTAGGTTGTCTTACTTACACTGTGGAGCAGCCATGTTGTCTTACTTACACTGTGGAGCAGCCAGGTTGTCTTACTTACACTGTGGAGCAGCCATGTTGTCTTACTTACACTGTGGAGCAGCCAGGTTGTCTTACTTACACTGTGGAGCAGCCAGGTTGTCTTACTTACACTGTGGAGCAGCCAGGTTGTCTTACTTACACTGTGGAGCAGCCATGTTGTCTTACTTACACTGTGGAGCAGCCATGTTGTCTTACTTACACTGTGGATCAGCCAGGTTGTCTTACTTACACTGTGGAGCAGCCAGGTTGTCTTACTTACACTGTGGAGCAGCTATGTTGTCTTACTTACACTGTGGAGCAGCCAGGTTGTCTTACACTGTGGAGCAGCCAGGTTGTCTTACTTACACTGTGGAGCAGCCAGGTTGTCTTACTTACACTGTGGAGCAGCCAGGTTGTCTTACTTACACTGTGGAGCAGCCAGGTTGTCTTACTTACACTGTGGAGCAGCCATGTTGTCTTACTTACACTGTGGAGCAGCCAGGTTGTCTTACTTACACTGTGGAGCAGCCAGGTTGTCTTACTTACACTGTGGAGCAGCCAGGTTGTCTTACACTGTGGAGCAGCCAGGTTGTCTTACACTGTGGAGCAGCCAGGTTGTCTTACTTACACTGTGGAGCAGCCAGGTTGTCTTTACTTACATTGTGGAACAGCCATGTTGTCTTACACTGTGGAGCAGCCATGTTGTCTTACTTACACTGTGGAACAGCCAGGTTGTCTTACTTACACTGTGGAGCAGCCAGGTTGTTTTACATTCACTGTGGACCAGCCAGGTTGTCTTACTTACACTGTGGACCAGCCAGGTTGTCTTACTTACACTGTGGAGCAGCCAGGTTGTCTTACTTACACTGTGGAACAGCCAGGTTGTCTTACTTACACTGTGGACCAGCCAGGTTGTTTTACATTCACTGTGGACCAGCCAGGTTATCTTACACTGTGGACCAGCCAGGTTGTCTTACTTATACTGTGGACCAGCCAGGTTGTCTTACACTGTGGACCAGCCAGGTTGTCTTACATTCACTGTGGACCAGCCAGGTTGTCTTACTTACACTGTGGACCAGCCAGGTTGTCTTACACTGTGGACCAGCCAGGTTGTCTTACACTGTGGACCAGCCAGGTTGTCTTACACTGTGGACCAGCCAGGTTGTCTTACACTGTGGACCAGCCAGGTTGTCTTACACTGTGGACCAGCCAGGTTGTCTTACACTGTGGACCAGCCAGGTTGTCTTACACTGTGGACCAGCCAGGTTGTCTTACACTGTGGACCAGCCAGGTTGTCTTACACTGTGGACCAGCCAGGTTGTCTTACACTGTGGACCAGCCAGGTTGTCTTACACTGTGGACCAGCCAGGTTGTCTTACCTTGGACCAGCCAGGTTGTCTTACACTGTGGACCAGCCGAGAGTTGTCTTACACTGTGGACCAGCCAGGTTGTCTTACACTGTGGACCAGCCAGGTTGTCTTACACTGTGGACCAGCCAGGTTGTCTTACACTGTGGACCAGCCAGGTTGTCTTACACTGTGGACCAGCCAGGTTGTCTTACACTGTGGACCAGCCAGGTTGTCTTACACTGTGGACCAGCCAGGTTGTCTTACACTGTGGACCAGCCAGGTTGTCTTACACTGTGGACCAGCCAGGTTGTCTTACACTGTGGACCAGCCAGGTTGTCTTACACTGTGGACCAGCCAGGTTGTCTTACACTGTGGACCAGCCAGGTTGCTTCACATAGCTCTGGCTTCCCACAACAATAACACAGGACAGTAGTTTACCTCACAAACTAACAGAACATCAGTTTTCAGTTGTTCTTATAGTCATGGAAAATCGCTAAACCCACAGGAGCCATGCAGAGCCAGTTAAATGAGAGGTAATCAAGTTTGATCCAAGAAAGATTAGGATAGCTCCAGTTCCTCGGAGCAAGAGCCCTTCGCCAGAATCAATGAACCTCTTGAACGTCTGAAACTCAAGTCAAGAGAGACTCAAGGCAAAGATTAAGTCTTACTTGGTTAGCAGTGAGGCTCTTGATCCAAGGAATCAGACCTAATTTCAACTGGGTAAATACACCGAGAGGTGTATTTCTCTCAGTGTATACACACTGAATGTTTGTTTTAATCCTCTTTTAGGGTTTAATTTATTCATGTCTGGTGGTGAAAATTGTATGTGGTTTAAACTCCATTAAACCAACCTTTGTTTCTCTTCCACTGATGAAACTAGGCGCTGTGTGGCCCCTGCGGGCTTAGCTCTCCACCTCGTGAGTGTAATAATAATGATAGTGCTTGGAATGTATGTTTTGGTGTGGCAGTTTTGCGTTTAATATTCTGGAGGAGAGCGAGAGGAGGGGATTGTCGTAAGTCTGTCGAGGGCGGCGGCTGCTGCTGCTGCACTCAGGTATCTACACACGACCAACGTGCATTATTGATTATTGAGGGACCCTGCTGCGTTAACTGTTACCTCTCTACGGTTACTTGTAGATCCCATCTCCATCATCACTCCTGGCAGCACAGTCGTCTTCTGAGGTGCCATCCCTGGCCACACACAGAGGGTGTTTAAGGTGCCATCCCTGGCCCCACACAGTGGGTGTTTGAGGTGCCATCCCTGGCCACACACAGTGGGTGTTTGAGGTTCCCTTCCTGGCCACACACAGTGGGTGTTTAAGGTTTCATCCATGGCCACACACAGAGGGTGTTTGAGGTGCCATCCCTGGCCACACACCATCTTCCTAGGGCCACAAGAACACCGTTGACGGCAGCTTGCGGTATCTATGGCTACTCAAGCTCCAAGGCAAATTTCACATGACTTTTTCCTCCCTGCGTCAGTGAGCCCTGGACACCTTCAAGTGTGTCCACATCCTTCCACGTAACACTCAAGAATAAGAAGGAAACTGATCTACACTTACTAGGCAAGTACAGTTATGTAGCGAGTCTGTTACACGATTAGCGGACAGAGGCCGGAACCTTCGTCAGCCGTTGCGTTGAATGACCTACGAGGTCCAAAGACATGACGAGGCGACACACAAGAACATGTCTCCTGAAACATGTTCTCTCTGTTCTCTTAGTAGCGAATACCATAATTGTTATTGCTTTAAGTGGCAGTCGACACCACTTCTCTGAAACCTTTCACGGTCTCTACGAAACAATTATTTTTTCCTTACGGTTTCGAGTTAACAAAGCTAAGAGCTCTTATCATATCTTAACTCATTTTAGAAAACCGACAAGTTGGGACTCTTTATTCTGGGAACGTCTCGCCAGTCAGTGGCTTCTTAAGTCCTATGCAGAGAAATGGAGGAAGATGAGGAGGAATTTGAGGTAATCAGTCCCTCAGCCTGGAGTCAATGCGTTCAATTCATCAAGACTGATGGACTGTTAAGACTGATAGACTGTCAGCATACTCTCCCAGTATGTGACCTATAACAGTGAACTAACGTCCTATTATTGCTAGGTAAACAGAGGCTGCATATGTGAAAGGACTAACCCATACATTTCGCCCTTCCATTAAGCTACAGGACGCCTATAATCATGGAAATATCTGATACTCTCTCATTTTCCGTAGTATGTAGTGATATATTAATCTAGACGACCCATCAGGTGCCAGGCCATTATTATCTGTGGCTGGCGAGCAGTAATCTACAGTTCTGTGATCTGACCGCCATGATAGATCGTCCACTGTGACGTCACATGTCAATAAAGCGTGACGTCACGTGGGCACACACCATAATGGCCTCCCACCCTCATATTTGGCCATGATGGGTATTCACTTCACACAAGGGTGTACTGACCTCCCTCTCATCATACCTGGGTACTGTGCTCTTGTACACATACCTGGGTACTGTGCCCTTGTACACATACCTGGGTACTGTGCTCCTATACACATAGCTGGGTACTGTGCCTGAGATATACTGCCACCCTTCCCCTGGATGCCACCCACACCAGTTGGCTAACGCCTTGTGCTGAGTAACCCGCACGGACTTAGCGTATCATATAAATATACAAAGTACTCCGTAATGGAATAAATGAGACAGGATAGCAGTCTATGGATCAACATCAGATACGACATCTCTGAGAGGAGACGGGTGTGATGCTGAGAGTATATCTAACAAAAAGTCACAATTTAGTGACTGAAACAATGCA
Source organism: Cherax destructor (assembly GCA_009830355.1). NCBI lineage: Eukaryota > Metazoa > Arthropoda > Malacostraca > Decapoda > Parastacidae > Cherax > Cherax destructor. The sequence goes on along the minus strand of WNWK01003470.1, from coordinate 13,393 downwards.
GAAATAACCCGCACATAGGAGGGAGGAGCTTACCACTACGTTTTGGTCCGAATTGGACCGTGTGACCTGTGTGATTTTGTAAATGGTCAAAGTCAGACCGAAACGTCGTCGTAAGCTCCTCTCCCTCCCATGTGCGGGTTATCTGTATATTTAGAGTATATCCTTCAGTGTATAACCCGTCTCATATGTTATGGATGACTTGGGAATGTTATGGTATGAGTTACCGTCTTGATGATAAAGTGACATACATGAAGGTATTTGAACACTTTATTGACGTTTCGCTTTCGAAGTGGGTTTTATTCCAGTTTAGTTACCACTAAAAGTTCCATAATTCAATTACTTAAAGCAAGAATCCTGATAGCAGCCAGAGAAGAGACAGAACTGTGGCAGCCTGACGATTCGAGATTAAATGTAAGTTCTAGCGTACTGAAGAAGCTAATATTTCTTTCCGAATTGCATCCAGACCTATGACACGAAATAGTTTTGTCAGATGATAGAGTAATGACTCCAGAGAAGGGGGAGGTAGAGAGGAATCCCTCCTCCCTAGACACTTCGAAGCAGAGAGAGGACTTCGTCAAATGCGGATAAGTTCTCAAGAAATGTGTAAGGTAGAGGGAAAGGATTTATCACGAGAAGCAAGTGCTATCTGAAGATAACTCGGTGAATAACAAAACAAGAGTAGAGGGGCCAGAACAGAGCCTAGCGGAACACAACAGTAAATGGAGAAAGAGGCAGGAACCGAATCACATAGAGGCAGGCTGGCGGGCGGGTGGGTGGGCGGGTTCTCATGCCGTCTGCACCACTAACAGCCGCCGTAAATCAGCATTTAAATAGTCTTTTATCGAGCGTGTGAATGTCAATGAGACTGGCTCGGGCCGCCAAGGGGATGAACCTCCAGGGGCGCCGCCGTACCTAACCATCCTCCAGCCTCCACTATGAGATAAAGCAGAGAGGTAAGAGGTCTTTGTATGCCCATACTACCAAAGTACTGACGAAGGTGTGAGGGCAGTGGTGGATCCTGACCTCTGGTGACTTCTGCCACACTTTGTCTAGCTTAGTCCCCGCTTGTGACGGCCGCAGTAGTATGCTCCACACACTTTGTCTTCCTCAACATCACCCCGTGACGGCCGCAACAGTACCCCGTGACGGCCGCAACAGTACCCCGTGACGGCCGCAACTGTACGAAATGCTGATCCAAATACTGTACTCGTGACACTATAAACAAGACACACACGGCGCAGAGCAAGATTGCTCTGGGTAATAATGGCAGAATTACCGATAAAATGATAGGTAAATGGACACAGATGCAACGTTGCTACAATAAAATGTCACATAAGTTGCATCTGTGTTCTTCTACCAAACAAGCTTTCACTGCCAGAGCTTCTCATGCCTCGAGAAAGCTCTACACAACGTTGTCAAGACACGATTAAGCTCTACATAAATCAGCTTAACTTCTCGCTACTATAGACCGCTTAAATATATATCTACAAACGCCATAAAGTTGTCAAGACAAAATAAAGCTCCACGAAGACCGTAAAGCTCTACCAATAAAATACTTTGCGATACTTATTGCAATAAATAATCTATACTCGCAAAGAAAAATCATCATTGATTTGTATGCTAAGGCTGCAAATTATCCTTAAAAAGCGCGACATATATACTCCCTGGTGAAAATGGTATATCCCGTAGGTATATTCTCTACTGTGTCGTGAAGGGGAGGAAGGGGGGATTTATTGCCTATGAGGGGCTCTTGATCAATGGAATGTGATCTTTTCTTCCCTCCCTTGGATCGAGCCTGATTGCCTTCCATTTTCCCAAGGGATTTCCCATGAATACAATAAATAATAATAATAATAATAATAATAATAATAATAATAATAATAATAATAATAATAATAATAATAATAATAATAATAATAATAATAATAATAATAATAATAATAATAATTTTAAATTTTAGTGAATGATTTAAACTGATTAAATTTGGGTTAGGAAGCGACATGATGCTGACATGACGCTGACATGATGCTGACACGATGCTGACATGAAGCTGACATGACGCTGACATGATGCTGACATGATGCTGACATGATATTGACATGATGCTGACATGATATTGACATGATGCCGACATGATGCTGACATGCGATACGCATAATACTGACATGCGTTACGCATGATACTGACATGTGTTACGCATGATGCTGACATGCGTTACACATGATGCTCCTATGCGTTACATATGACATGTGGTACGCATTATGCACAACTCAATCGCTTAATGAGAGGTGATGTGTTTCCTCCTGACATGGGTCAAGAAATGGGCGTTTATGGGGTGGTGGTGGTGGTGGGCAAGGCGTATTATACCCAGGCAGGGGGGCGGGCAGCGGGCGTAACACCAGAGGACAGAAGCGCGTGCTAAACCTGGTGACCTTTGACACCGCGTAATTTAGATAGGTTACATCTCACGCATACGCCTCTCTGCCGCCTGGGGGATGGGTTAAGGGGGGACGTCTGCCACTAGGGGGAAGGGGGAAGGGTTTGCCCCTTAGGGTTGAGTGGGTTTTAATTTATAAGCAATTATCTGGACATTCGTGATGGCTACTGGTAGTATTTATTGTTGATTGTGGTAGTGCTGGTGATGGTAGTGGTGTTAATGGTGGTGGTAGTGGTGGTGATGGGGGGGGATGGTGGTAATAGTGGTGATAATAATAATACGTACAAGGTATACAGACCATAGGTGACATCAAGGACATACTACTATATAGAAAGCCCCTTGCTATACTGAGAATTTCGGGCAAATTAGGTCAATTTTGTCCCCAGGATGCGACCCACACCAGTCCACTAACACCCAAGTACCTATTTTACTGCTAGGTGAACATGGACAGCAAGTGTCTTAAGGAAACACGTTCTACTGTTTTCACCCGTACCGGGGATCGACCCCCGGACCTCAGTGTGTGAGCTGAGTGCGGTACCAACCGAGCTGCGGTGAGTGATGATGTGGAACCGATCCAAGTCGCTAGTGGGCGAAACGTCTTTACCATACAATGCCATAAACCCGCATGGTGTGTCTCATTCACACTCTCAGTACACCATACCATTGTATTACCATGGATGGCAGCAGAGATTGTTCTCTTGCTCTCTGATACCATACCAGTCACTAGAAATGTACCAAAGTAGCGGTATCGTTATCAACCGTGCGAAACGTTGCCACAATAAAATGTAACATTAGTTGCTACTGTGTCCATTTACGTAACCCCAGAAGGTTAATAACCCGGGGTAACCCAATAAATCCTTCTTCTGATAAGTTATCCCTGGTGATTAATAACCCTGGATAACACAGGGGAGGCTGAGTTCCCCACTGTGGTTCCTTGTTAGATCCTAGCCCGAGATGCCCCTTCTCCTTACCCAGGGTTCGACCCGAGTCATTTTGATTGTGAGCCTAACGCGCTACTGGGATATTTACGTACGGGGTTTTGAGAGTTGTATTACCATGACTCAGAGTCGGGGGATGGGGGATGGGGTATCTGGGAGTCTTATATTCTTCTTCTTCTTCTTCTTCTTCTTCTTCTTCTTCTTCTTCTTCTTCTTCTTCTTCTTTTTCTTCTTCTTCCTTCTTTCATATCTGGCTTGATTTCTTTACCAATTTAGGCTATAAAGTAATATTTTTACGTCCCCTCGTAACCATGAAGACTTCTCTCAAAGATATTGTTTTATGCTCAGTAATATATAGAAGGATCCCCCTTCCCCGTCTCTCAAGCAGTATTACATAGAAGGATCCTCCTTCCTCGTCTCTCAAGCAGTATTACATAGAAGGATCCTCCTTCCCCGTCTCTCAAGCAGTATTACATAGAAGGATCCTCCTTCCTCGTCTCTCAAGCAGTATTACATAGAAGGATCCTCCTTCCCCGTCTCTCAAGCAGTATTACATAGAAGGATCCTCCTTCCTCGTCTCTCAAGCAGTATTACATAGAAGGATCCTCCTTCCTCGTCTCTCAAGCAGTATTACATAGAAGGATCCTCCTTCCTCGTCTCTCAAGCAGTATTACATAGAAGGATCCTCCTTCCCCGTCTCTCAAGCAGTATTACATAGAAGGATCCTCCTTCCTCGTCTCTCAAGCAGTATTACATAGAAGGATCCTCCTTCCCCGTCTCTCAAGCAGTATTACATAGAAGTATCTTCCTTCCCCCGTCTCTCAAGCAGTATTACATAGAAGTATCTTCCTTCCCCCGTCTATCAAGCAGTATTACATAGAAGTATCTTCCTTCCCCGTCTCTCAAGCAGTATTACATAGAAGGATCTTCCTTCCCCGTCTCTCAAGCAGTATTACATAGAAGGATCTTCCTTCCCCGTCTCTCAAGCAGTATTACATAGAAGGATCCTCCCTTTCCCCGTCTCTCAAGCAGTATTACATAGAAGGATCTTCCTTCCCCGTCTCTCAAGCAGTATTACATAGAAGGATCCTCTTTCCCCGTCTTTCAAGCAGTATTACATAGAAGGATCCTCCTTCCCCCGTCTCTCAACCAGTATTACATAGAAGTATCCTCTCTCCCCCCGTCTCTCAAGCAGTATTACATAGACGTATCCTCTCTCCCCCGTCTCTCAAGCAGTATTACATAGAAGTATCCTCTCTCCCCCCGTCTCTCAAGCAGTATTACATAGAAGTATCCTCTCTCCCCCGTCTCTCAAGCAGTATTACATAGAAGTATCCTCTCTCCCCCCGTCTCTCAAGCAATATTACATAGCAGGATCCTCCTTTCCCCGTCTCTCAAGCAATATTACATAGAAGGATCCTCTTTTCCCCGTCTCTCAAGCAGTATTACATAGAAGGATCCTCCCTTTTCCCCCCGTCTCTCAATCCTCCCCCACCCCATAATGGCTCAGCCTCGTTTATCAACTCAAAATCCTCAAGAGAGTTTTCCATCGTCTTTATAGCAAAACACAACACCCACCAGACAGCATAAAGGACCAAGTTTCAACCAGTCGGCTGTTTGGGGACGGATGGTGGCACAGACAATGGTGTCGAGTCGCATCTATAAGGCTATCTGATTCTCCTTAACGATGTTCTGCTCATTGTTGTCGGGTTTACCTCCGCCCGGTTTACGCGCCTATGCTGCTGACACTACAAAAGCCTCTTAGGGCAGGGCAGGATTACCAGTCGAATGCCCTGAAGATAACTATATATATATATATATATATATATATATATATATATATATATATATATATATATATATATATATATATATATATATATATATATATGTATATATATGTATATATATATATATATATATATATATATATATATATATATATATATATATATATATATATATATATATATATATATATATATATATATATATATATATATATATATATATATATATAGCCTGTACCTACTCCCATTATCGTAGGTCACGAAGATAGATCTACAGATGCATGTTTGCCCTAGGCCTCATCATTGTTTGATTAAAACTTTTGAGTCGCAAATAACAATTTTGACCCAGCGTTTTTTCAAAGCAATTAACAACTTTCCAGCCATTTAAAATAATTCGGAAACCTGACAGCCAATGCTCACATTTTAGTAACGTGTGTTATTAACGTCATCTATATCAGTAACTTGTGGGCTAACTAAAACCAAAAAAAAAAATCTATTTAGCGACCTGATTGTTGGGTAACTACGGTAATCCAACAACTTGTGGGATAATTACGGTAATCCAACAACTTGTGGGATAATTACGGTAATCCAACAACTTGTGGCATGTTAGGTAAAAGAACACAAGTGCAACTAATGTGACATTTTAGTGTGGCAACGTTTCGCTCTCCAGGAGCTTTATCAAGCCGTTAGAGCTTGATAAACATTAATAAACATTAATACAACTTGTGGCATAACTACTGTAATCCAGTGACTTGTATGCTCCCAGCCATAATCCAACAACTTATGGGCTGGCTACTATAATAAAAGAAATCTAAGCGACCTTATTGATGGTTAATGTAAATATGCCCTAGGCTATTTACACTGCCACAGTATATACCAGAAGAGAAGTGTATGTCTCTTAGTGTATATACTGAGAATTTACTTCTGGCAGTGGTAAATACAGTACCTGGACTCTGAAGAATGGATGGGGGGAGGGTATATTTCTGGAAGTGGGAGGCACAGTGCCTACATTCTGAAGGATGGGTGGGAGATGTTGCGATTCTGGAAGTGGGAGGCACAGTGCCTGCATTCTGAAGGATGGGTGGGAGACGTGATTCTGGAAGTGGGAGGCACAGTGCCTGCATTATGAAGGATGGGTGGAAATTGTTATGGTTCCGGAAGTGAAAAGCACAGTGCCTGTACTCTGATAAAGTTCTACACAAAGCGAAACTTTATCTTAAAAAAAAGCTTGATCCGTAATGAAATCAAAGTATTTTTGACGTTAATATTCGTATTCCTTTACTCTGCAAAATAAGGACACATGTTCATTTAGGAAGCAGTTTAGTGCACAACAACACGACTACCTCGTCCCTCCACGAGACTTAACTACCTGGATGGACAAAAAATTGACACAAATGTAGTATAATGCGATCCTTTATTGACTACGTTTCGCCCATACAGTGGATTTTATTAAGTCAAAAAGACATCCGGATGCTGGCGATGGGCCCTTTGCATCCTCGGATGAAGTCTTATCCCATTCCCCTCGAGCTGTATGACCCCTAAGAGTTTAGCGCTACTCACAATTGAAACATTATTACATCCAATTTGTGGCAAAAAAAAAAATAGTATGCCATGTAAAAACATTTATAATATTTTTGATCTAACAGAGATTGTTAGCAACGTATTAAGAGAGAAAAATTCTCATGGTGCTAGAGCTAAGAGAGAAATTTCTGAATATGAATAAATTAATGCCGAAAATGGCCACTGGTGGTCAAAAGTCATGCTTAACCATACCATAAAGTCATTAGAGTTTTAAGGCCATTTAATACACTCTGTGGCCATTTATGGCCCCACATCGCTGCTAGGTTATCGATGAGGGCATTCTTGGGTGCATTAATGCTTCGTCTAATAGGAGGAGCATATGGACTTGTATGTTAATAAACACATGTTAGAAAACTAGTTGAGGAATCTACAATAGGAGGTTATAGTCTTCCCAGTCCAGGCTTGCTGGCTAGCCTGTGTTGCTGCTGGTCCAGGCTTGCTGGCTAGCCTGTGTTGCTGCTGGTCCAGGCTTGCTGGCTAGCCTGTGTTGCTGCTGGTCCAGGCTTGCTGGCTAGCCTGTGTTGCTGCTGGTCCAGGCTTGCTGGCTAGCCTGTGTTGCTGCTGGTCCAGGCTTGCTGGCTAGCCTGTGTTGCTGCTGGTCCAGGCTTGCTGGCTAGCCTGTGTTGCTGCTGGTCCAGGCTTGCTGGCTAGCCTGTGTTGCTGCTGGTCCAGGCTTGCTGGCTAGCCTGTGTTGCTGCTGGTCCAGGCTTGCTGGCTAGCCTGTGTTGCTGCTGGTCCAGGCTTGCTGGCTAGCCTGTGTTGCTGCTGGTCAGGCTTGCTGGCTAGCCTGTGTTGCTGCTGGTCCAGGCTTTCTGGCTAGCCTGTGTTGCTGCTGGTCCAGGCTTGCTGGCTACTGCATATATTGAGAGAGCATATAGCTCTTGTCCCGTGTCATCAGGGGTCATTATTGGCTCATCATATATATATATATATATATATATATATATATATATATATATATATATATATATATATATATATATATATATATATATGTGTGTGTGTGTGTGTGTGTGTGTACTCACCTAATTGTACTCACCTAATTGTGGTTGCAGGGTCGAGACTCAGCTCCTGGCCCCGCCTCTTCGCTGTCCGCTACTGGGTGTCTGCTCTCCCTGCTCCATGAGCTTTATCATACCTCGTCTTAAAACTATGTATGGTTCCTGCCTCCACTATATCTTTCTCTAGACTATTCCACTTCCTGACTACTCTGTGGCTGAAGAAATGCTTCCTAACATCCCTTTGACTCATCTGAGTCTTCAGCTTCCAGTTGTGTCCCCTTGTTTCTGTGTTCCCTCTCTGGAACATCCTGTCCCTGTCTACCTTGTCGATTCCCCGCAGTATTTTGTATGTCGTTATCATGTCTCCTCTGACCCTTCTTTCCTCCAGTGTTGTTAGTCCTATTTCCCTCAACCTTTCTTCATAGGACAGACCCCTGAGTTGTGGAACTAGCCTTGTCGCAAACCTTTGCACTTTCTCTAGTTTCTTTACGTGCTTGACCAGGTGTGGGTTCCAGACTGGTGCTGCATATTCTAGTATGGGCCTGACGTACACGGTGTACAGTGTCTTGAACGATTCCTTGTTTAGGTAACGGAACGCTAATCTTAGGTTTGCCAGTCGCCCATATGCTGCCGCAGTTATCTGGTTGATGTGTGCCTCCGGAGACGTACTTGGCGTTATACTCACCCCAAGGTCTTTCTCCTTTGCCGAGGTTTGTAGCCCTTGTCCACCTAGCCTGTACTCTGTCAGCGGTCTTCTCTGTCCTTCTCCGATCTTCATGACTTTGCATTTGGTGGGATTGAATTCAAGAAGCCAGTTGCTAGACCAGATGTCAAGCTTGTCCAGGTCTGTTTGAAGTCCTGCTTGGTCCTCTTCCGATGTGATTCTCCTCATTAATTTCACATCATCTGCGAACAGAGACACTTCTGAGTCTATCCCATCCGTCATGTCGTTTACATATACCAAGAATAACACTGGTCCTAGGACTGACCCCTGCGGTACGCTGCTCGTCACAGGCGCCCACTGTAATACCTCATCACGCACCATGACCCGTTGCTGCCTCCTGTGAGGTATTCCCTGATCCATTCCAGTGCCCTTCCTGTTATACATGCTTGTTCTTCCAACTTCTTTACTAATCTCATGTGAGGAACTGTGTCGAAGGCCTTCCTGCAGTCCAGGAAAATGCAATCAACCCACCCTTCTCTCTCTTGCCTTACCTCTGTTACTTTATCATAGAACTCTAGGAGATTTGTTACACAGGATTTGCCTTCCCGGAATCCGTGCTGTCTGGTGTTTATTATCCTGTTCAGCTCGAGGTGCTCCACCATTCTTTTCCTGATGATTTTCTCCAGGACTTTGCACACTATACATGTAAGTGACACCGGTCTATAGTTTAGTACCTTTTTTCTGTCTCCTTTTTTAAAGATGGGGACTACATTGGCCTTCTTCCATACCTCAGGTATCTGCCCATTTTCAAGGGATGTGTTGAATATTATGGTAAGTGGCACACTCAGTACCTCAGCTCCTTCCCGAAGAATCCACGGGGAGATATTGTCCGGACCCATCGCCTTTGAGGTATCAAGGTCACTGAGTAACTGCTTCACCTCCTCCTCAGTTGTGTGTATGCCCTCTAGCACTTGGTACATCCCTTGTTGGTGATGCACCCCATCCTGTCTACCCAGCTGCTTTCCTTCCTCCACTGTGAATACTTCCTTAAACCTCAAGTTGAGCTCCTCACATACCTCTTGATCATTGCTTGTGAGTTCCCCATCTTCTCTCCTCAGCCTTATCACCTGGTCTTTAACTGTTGTCTTCCTTCTGATGTGACTGTACATGAGCTTCGGGTCGGACTTAACTTTCGATGCTATGTCGTTTTCGTACTGTTTCTGGGCCTCCCTCCGTACCTGTGCATACTCGTTTCTAGCTCTTCTACTACTCTCTTTGTTTACTTGGGTTCTTTGCCTTCTGTACCTTTTCCATTCTCTGACACTCTGAGTCTTTGCCTCCCTGCACCTTTGGGTAAACCAGGGGCTCTTTCTGGCTTTCCCGTTTAATCTTTTTCCTCTGGGTATAAACCGTTCCTCTGCCTCCTTGCACTTTGACCCTACGTATTCCATCATTTCATTTATTGTCTGTCCATCCATTTCCCTTTCCCACTGAACCTCCTGCAGGAAATTCCTCATGCCTGTGTAGTTTCCTCTTTTAAAATCTGGTTTGTCTCTTTCAGTACCGTTTTCCCTCTCCACCTGTAGCTCTACAATGTACTCAAAGCTCAGCACCATATGGTCACTGGCTTCCAGGGGGCTCTCGTGTGTTATGTCTTCAATATCTGAGCTGTTCAGGGTGAATACAAGGTCCAGTCTTGCTGGTTCATCTTCTCCTCTCACTCTGGTCGTGTCCCTGACATGTTGGTGCATCAGGTTTTCTAGTACCGCATCCATCATCTTGGCTCTCCAAGTTTCTGGACCCCCACGTGGTTCTTGGTTCTCCCAGTCGATCTCCCTGTGGTTGAAATCGCCCATGACCAGTAGCTTCGCTCTGCTCATGTGCGCTTTTCTTGCCACCTAAGCCAGAGTGTCCACCATCGCTCTGTTGTTCTCATCATATTCCTCACCTGGCCTCCTGCAGTTCTGTGGTGGGTTATACATCACTGCAATGATTATCGTGTGTGTGTGTGTGTGTGTGTTTGTGTGTGTGTGTGTGTGTGTGTGTGTGTGTGCATCTTGCCAGACCCGGCTAGTATATCTAATTTACTTGCAAGAGCCTAAAAATTTAAATAAACACAATGGGCACTCAGTTTTATTTGCAGCACTCTGCATACAAACTCTGGAGGTTCTTCCTATTCAAGGCGCAGTGCTGGTAGCTCCTGGTTTATACTGGAGCATTGTAATGGGTTGGACCATGACATTGTTAGCACTCCTAGTTAGCAATGTTAAGGCTATGATACTGTTCATACTGTTAGTAAGCAGCCGGTGTTAAACTGCGACAGTGTTAGAGCTTCTAGGAGGCAGTTGTTACACTATAGTGTCGTCAGGGGTGTGAAGGTCACTTGTGTGCAGCTCAAGTGAGTTTTTCCACAGTATGTAGGTATTATCATACCATTTATGACCAGTTGCCAGTTCTGGGGCCAGGAGCTGTGACTCAACCCCTACAACCACACATACCTGGAGTTAACCTGGAGAGAGTTCCGGGGGTCAACGCCACCGCGGCCCGGTCTGTGACCAGGTGAGTGACAGGTCTGTGACCAGGTGAGTGACAGGTCTGTGACATAGGTGAGTACTGTGGTGTAAATAGGCTTCTTCAGTCAAATAGAGATGCAGTAGGTATAGTAGTGAAATGAAGATGAGGTGGTCAGTCCCTCAGCCTGCAGAATAGTTCCGCCCCAGAGGGACCTGCCTTTATACTTCCACGAGTGAATCCCGTTCCCCTGAAACCCCTTGGTGATCTCACCTTATACAGTATTTAAGACTTCATTCTCAGGCTTCAGCTTCATATCGTTCCAAACCATGAAACTGAACTCTTCTCCAGGCTGAGGGACTGACCACCTCAAATTTGCGTTTGCAATAATTTCGCAAAAATCATTCTGAACCTAACGAAAAAAATATATTTCATTGTGTTTGTTTATTATTAAATTACTGTAAACTTATTTAAAATATATTTAGATGGATTAGGCTAAATTAAATTGCGCTTGTTATAATAAGGTTAGGTAAGTTTTCTAAAGTTCTTTTGGTACAAAATTATTAATTTTTACATTAACATAAATTAAAAAAATATATCTTTAAATGTATAAGAGAAATTTTTAGAAAGGACTTAATTTTAAATGAGTTCTTACCAATTGACCAATTTTATCTATTCGGCACGACATATATATGATATGTCCTCAGTGAAGGATTCCTGAGTGACTACATTCATGTCCATTTCCCTCTCGTGAAAGTTATTGGATAGCGGCTGCCCACGCTTTCTAAAGATGTCTTTACACTCAGCAAGAAAGAGAGGGATCAACGTTTCTCTTGCTCTCTCTGCGTTTAACGTCTATCAGTTTGTTGACCCTGGGGAAGCTCTAGAGCGAAACGTTGTCCCCAGTGAAAGCTCGTTCTGTCATGTGTACTCACCTATTTGTGGTTGTAGGGGTCGATCCATAGCTCCTGGCCCAGTCTCTTCACTGATCGCTACGGGGTGCTCTCTCTCCTTGCTCCATGAGCTTTATCATACCTCGTCTTAAAGCTATGTAAGGTTCCTGCCTCCACGCACGTAGTGTGTGTGTGTCTGTGTTTTCATGGGTTGGGGAAGTGCGTCTGGTAATGCCTGTGTTATGCGTGACAGGTTTTTGCAACAGTGAAGACGTGATGGAGTTTGGACAGTGACGTTTTTCCAGTGTTGGTTGGCTCGTCGTAGTTTTGTCAGGGGGTAATGCAGCCCAGGCAAAGGAGGGAGGGAGATAGATAGATATATAGATAGATAGATAGATAGATAGATAGATATATAGTTAGATGAGAGAGAGAGAGAGAGAGAGAGAGAGAGAGAGAGAGAGAGAGAGAGAGAGAGAGAGAGAGAGAGAGAGCATAAGAAAGAAGGAACACTGCAGCTGGACAGATACTTGAAGTATCTGTGCCAAGTATGGGCCAACAGGCCTACTGCAGTGTTCCTAGTTTCTTATGTTCTTATGTACGTTGGACTACGTGCGGCCATCAGTAACAGCATGGTTTATCAGGCCCTGATCCACCGAGAGGCCTTTTCGTGGACTGGGCCGCGGGGGCGTTGATCCCCGGAATACCCTCCAGGTAGGCCTGCTGGCCCACGCGAGGCAGATCCAAGTCACCTCAAGGCTTAAACCAATGACCCACCTAGTCAGATCAGGTTACATCCACTTAAGGAGCACGGCATCAGACCTATTAGCACAAGCTAGTCATGTCCAACTCTCACCCACTCATGTATTTATCCAACCTATTTTTAAAACTGCACAACGTCTTAGCTTCTATGACGGTACTCGAGTGTTTGTTCCACTCATCCACAACTCTATTACCAAACCAGTGCTTTCCTATATCCTTCCTGAATCTGATTTTTTTCCAACTTAAAACCATTGCTTCGAGTCCTGTCTTGGCTAGATATTTTTAGCACGCTCTTTACATTCCTTTTATTTATTCCTGTTTTCCATTTATACACATCAATCATATATTCCCTAATTCTTCCCCTTTCTACAGACCAGTAGCCCTCACTTCTCACATCATAAAAATCTTTGAAAGAGTGATGAGACGGCAGATTACAAAGTTCATGGACCAGCACAACCAACACAACCCGAACCAGCATGGCTTTAGAGCGGGTCGATCATGCCTGTCACAGCTGCTGAACCATTATGACAGAATTACAGAGGCATTGGAGGACGACCAAAACGCAGATGTGATTTACACAGATTTTGCAAAGGCGTTTGACAAATGCGATCATGGAGTGATAGCGCACAAAATGAGGGCCATAGGCATTACGGGGAAGGTAGGCAGATGGATTTTTGAGTTCCTAACACAAAGAACACAAAAAGTAGTAGTGAACAGGGCAAGATCCAGCATCAGCGAGGTCAAAGCTCAGTGCCCCAAGGCACTGTCCTGGCACCTCTGCTGTTTCTAATCCTCATAGCAGACATAGATAAAAACACC